>JABUQX010096419.1:27500-48853 GCA_015478945.1 Trachelipus rathkii
ATATATATATATATATATAATACTATATATATAAATAATAAAAGTAGAATTAAAAAAAAAAAAAGCATAGTCAAAAAGTTTTATTGCTCCTCAAATTTAAAAACAAAATAAATCCGCACAAAAATGTGGGCGGAGTCTCATACAAAAAGAGTAGCAAATGTACGGCGAGTCTTTAGGGAAATATTCAAACGATCAAATTCGAATTTCAGATTAAAAAATCCGACTGAAGATGTTTTCAAATATCCCGATACTAGATAAGCGGATGAAGTATATTTGGCCGAGCACGCATTGCACCACCAGCTATTTTTTTTATTAAAACCGCACCGCACAGCACTACACAGGGACACTGAAATTGTGTTGCGTACCGCACAGCACCGCGCCGCATCCTACCGTACCGCACCGCACCGCACCGGCACACTGAAGTTGTGTCACGCACCGCACCGCATTGCAAAGAAAATTAAATTACTATACACCGCACCGCACAAGGACACTGAAATTGTGTCCCGCACCGCACCGCACCGCGCCACATCTTACTGCAACGCATTGCAAAAAAAAAATTAAATCACTATGCACCGCACCGTACAGCACAGCACTGCGATGAATATTCGAATGTTCCCCTCTCTCCCCCCTCCATAAAGTATCAATCTATTAATTTGAAAAATGCTACTTCATTATAATTCTGAAAGGTGTTCCAAGTTGATGTAATTAATCAATTAAATGATGGTTAAGTAAATAAAAGAAAGTTCCATAGGAGTAGATTCATTATAATTCTGAAAGGTGTTCCCAGCCGACACAACCTAAAATAATAATAGTTAAAGAAACATAATTATAAAAGACCATAAACCTGTTTTCGTCTCAATAAATAACAATAAGATTGGGCTTTATAATTATTCTATAAAACTAAAAAAAAAAATAACAAAAAACAAAAATAACTAAAAAAAACAAAAAATAACAAAAAAATAACTAAAAAAAACAAAAATAACTAAAAAAAATTACAAAGAAACAAATTAAAATAATAGAAATTATTCCGATGTGAAAATTTTAAATTCATAAATAATAACGGGTAATGTCTCTTCATAATGAAGCCGTATTTTTGGAAGCTCCCCATTTGGTTTCACACGGGGGGGCTGGGGAGTGGAGGGGGGTTCGAACTTCTTTAATGTTGGTATTTGGAAGTTTTCCCCCCTTTGGGTTCACACGGTGAATCGAACTTCTTAAATGTTGGTAATTAAAATTATTATTGGATATGCATGAGTGCATTTTTATTATATTGGTATATAATAAATTCAACTGCAGTTCACATTGCTTTGAAACTTTTTCTGTATTATCTATATAATCCCTGCTATGCTTGGCGGAGTACCGGAATTGTCCGCACCACATCGCACAGCACCGCACAGCACCGCATAAAACCAGAGGGAACGCACCACGCACCGCACCAAAAGTTAATTTTTACGCACAACACTGCACCTTTATGTTTGAATGAGCTCCGATCTGCAGTCTGCACACCGCACAGCTAAATTTTTAAAATCTCACCGCACTGAGACTCTAGAATTGTATGCAGCACCACACCGCACTCGATGCGTCGGCCAAATCTAATCTCTACTTATATTACACTATTCTAAAAGAGGAGGAAAGGGAGAAACACTGCTGTAGGGAAGCGAATATAAATTCCTATAACTCCCGAGCTTAGGGTAGCCGGACCTATACCCAAATGGGTAACATTTGCAAAAAAAAATCTGGTTGACTCTGAAAATGTTCTTGCAATATAAAAATAGTTAATCTAAAACTTAAACCTAACCTAACCTAACCTAACTTAACACTAACTAACCCTAACCTAACTCAGCCTAACTTAACCTAACCTTAATCTAACCTAACCTAACCTAACCTAACTTAACCTAACCTAAACCTAACGTAGAGTCTACCATACGGCTTTCTGCACAGGAAATTTTTTTGATGTACTGTGCGACCTTTTTTCCTGTCGACCATTTGGTTATCCCCGGCTAGGCCTATAGCCTAGTAAGCTGTACCCCTAACGTTGACTCTGAGAATGCTTTTCTAATACAAAAATTTTGTTTGACAAAGCTCTCCACATTATGACGTCAGTTTCACAAGAGCAAGGAAATTATAAGTAAATTGTATGAGATATAGCATAATGAAAACATTCGAATTTGGGAGATTTACATCCACAAAAGGAGGCTCGTTCGCTAGTAGATTATACTCGAAGCGGCGTAGACGTCATAGGCTCCAAGTCAGACTTCTCATGGTCACGTTTGACACTTGTACAGTCAGAATTGCGTACTTACGCTTGTCGTCAGAAAATGATTATATATATATACTATATATATAAATTAATGATATATATATATATTATTATATATTATATATATATATATATTTTAATATATATATATATATATATTATATTATATAAATATTATTAATTATAATATATATATATAGATATATATATATTATATATATATATACGTAAGATCAAATGTCCCAAATGGTTTTGAGATATATAGAGTCAGCGAACTAGATTGTTGCAGATAAATGTCCCAAAAGTACTAATTTTGGGATTTATTGCTTTTTGGGGATATATCACTAACGAATACCCGGGTAGTCCGCCCCGATGACGAGTACGGGAGTCTCTCGGCCTCCTAGTGGACGACGGGGGGGCTTAATCCCCCCTCCGGGAGGTCTCCGGAACCCCCGCTCTTTGGTCATTTTAGTGTCGCGGCGGTCTTCTGACCATCCCCTCGGGGTAATGCAAACGATCCCCCCCCTCCGTCCCACATCGGCTCGAGCCCCTAGAAAAGGCGTAAAATACTCCATCTGGGTCCGTTGACTCCACTCTGCCTTTAAAGTTATCCCTAACACTTTACTGTCGCACTGTGACACGAAATGTTAAAAGATTAAAGCCAGTATATATATAATATATTATATATATATATATATAATATATATGCTATTAATAATATAATATAATGATATATATATATATATTATATATATTATATAATTTATATATATTATATTATATATATATATACTATATATATATATATCATATTAATTAATAATATAATATTAACCTCACACAAGTTTGAAATTTTGTAACCGCTGTCAAGAAAAAATTTCAAACGTTGTCTCTGATACTTTTTGAGAATTGAAATCTTTGCTTAAATAGCGACTAGGATGTTCTCTTTTCTCCTCTCTTAGGAATTTAGTGGACATTTTAACCTAAAACAAATAGCAGCAGGAATTTTTTTCGGTAGCAGACAATTACGGATTTGGCTATACACTTTACAATAAAGTGTATATTCACTGTCCTTGTTTAGTTAACATCAACATGCGAAATGTATCACGTGTATACATTGTTTTTGATTTTACGATTCAATCTATAGTTAATTGCAGAAAAGCAATAAAGTTCACTTCGTCACCCAATGAATCATCTTTATAGACAAATTACATTTATACGTTCAATTTTATTACACGCATCTTTTGATAGACATGATTAGCATAAAGACGATACCTTTCAAACTAAAAATTTAATTTATTTAGCATAAGTTTATTTAATTAACTGCCACATGTTGTAGTTTCATATATATATTACCTATGATAGCCAGATTTTCAAACACAATGCGAACATACCAATATTATATAAGCTATATAATATATATAATTACTATATAATATTATTATATATTATTATATAATATATATTATAATTTATATAATATATATATATATATTATATAATATAATATCCCACATAATTACAATTACGCCAGTGTTGACGTCGAGATACGTCGATTACGCAAAACCACGTCACAGAGATGACGTCACCGCATTCTTTCAGCATATACGTACATACGACGAGTCCGTTTAAATATATATACAATGCCCATTGATTTTTATTTACCGATTATCGGATTTTTCGATAACACCTATGCAACGTTGCCAAATGAAAAGAAACGAATTATATATATATATATATATATATATATATATATATTATATATTATATACTATATATATAATTATATATATATAATATCATATATAATTTTATATCTATTATATATATAATATTAAAATTATATATATACTGTATATCATAATATATAGTTATATAATATATATATATATATTTATTAATATAATAATATATATTATATTTATAATATTATAGTATAATATATATATATACTACCGCTATTATATATATATAGATATATAATATTATATTATATATATTATTATATACTATACATTATACTATATATATTATATATATATAGTATATAATTTTATTATATTATTATATATATATATATATATATAATATATATATATATATATATATATTTATATATAATATATATATATATAATTAATATATTTTATATTATATTATTATACTACCTTGTTATTATATATATTATCATATATATATATATATATTATATATCTATATATATATATAGTATATATATATATATATATATATATATATATATTATTGATTAAAATTCGTTTAGGGACTAGGTTAGAGTAGGGTAATTATAAGTTTTGTAGTAATACCAGAGTAATCATCGTCTCCTTAACAAATCTTAATAAAACCACTTAACTATATTTATGGCATAAAAACAAACAGCAGTAAATAGCGCACGAGTTTTACGTATACAACGAAATGGGTAGGAAAACAAATAAATAAAAAAGAGAGAATTATCGGAAAAAGAAAAATCGGATATTCCCGTACACTTACTTTAATCTCAACCCATACCTTCTAATAACTATATTCTGAATTTACACTAATTAAATAAATATTAAATTAATTAACAACAATTAATAATCCAATTAATAGTCAACAAAGGTACGCAGGAAAAGCAAACTATTGCTTAGTGCCTATAGAGTCAAACAGAACATTATGTGTCGGGGAAATATTCTCGGATATTTTCAATATTGGAAACAGTGAGCGCTTGTCCATAATATCTTGCTACCAATTAAGCTCTAAGTCAATTCATTTTATTTTTAATAAACTTACATATAATACATCATAATAAATAATACCTGAGCGCGCAATCCGGTGCGCGCCATGAAGTTTTGTTTTTTTAAAACAAATGCAAAGAAGGGATGGCTAATATTTCGGGATTTTTTTCGATTTTGTTTTTTA
Source organism: Trachelipus rathkii (assembly GCA_015478945.1). Classification (NCBI taxonomy): domain Eukaryota; kingdom Metazoa; phylum Arthropoda; class Malacostraca; order Isopoda; family Trachelipodidae; genus Trachelipus; species Trachelipus rathkii. The sequence continues at coordinate 32,680 of JABUQX010096419.1, forward strand.
AAAAATCAATTTCGTGATTTTTTTGATTTTTTGATTTTTTTTCTATTTTTTTCAGATTGTCAACTTACATCAAATACTAGCAATTTGCAAATATACTACTTCACGTGATCGTTACGAATCCAAAAAATCAAAAAATCATCAAAAAAATCAAAAATCACAAATTTGCATTTTTTTAAAGAGCCAAGAAAGCCGTTAATCGCTTGCCATCCTGAATTGGCAAATTGCAAATTATTCTGGGTATTCAGAAATCACTTATGCAAGAAGGTATGATACGTTACAGTAAATCTTATGTTAGGAGTTACGTTAGTCTTGCATAGATTCAGGGCGATATACATAGGGTAGGTAGGGGAGGTAGCTCCTACCCAATATTTTGAGGACTTTTTGATATAAAAATAAAGTTAAGATTTGTTAATGGTTTATTATTATTACAATTTTATTAGAAAGTGAAAAAAGAAACTGATTATAAATAAATTTAAGAAAAAAACAACTACATTAGCACTTAGCAATTATAAATAATAAACTCATTTGAAATTTGACCTGACCTACTCTGTTCTTAGAGTAAATTTTCATATTTCCAGTATACATAATATATAGGGCAGGCCAGGACACTTACTTACCTTTGCATGGACGAAACAAACAAAGACGCAACTCCACGAGAACGCAACTTTTCGTTCAGGCGAAACGTACGAGTGAATTTGAAAAAAAGATCTTGATACCTCTCTCTCTCTCTCTCTCTCTCTCTAGTATTAAAATATATATGTATTATATAATATATTATATATATATATATATATATAATAATATTATAATAGATCTAATATATAATATATATATATATATATTATATATATATACTATATATAACTCTATATATATATACATACTACCAAAACTTTTATCTTCAAGGTACGCCACTGAATATGATGTCAACCTTTGTTAAAAAATATTCTTTACAAGTAAATAGACTGCATGGGCACCACTATTTTGCTAAATCTTTGACTCTATAAGAGAATTATTGACTTTTATTGAAATTGTGTCCGAATCCATGCCCTTCGATTAATAGTAGCGCTGGATTCTGGAATGCCGATATCGCCTGGTGCAAAAACAGTATACTAGAAATTATTAAACTATACTCTACAGTTATGATTTATAATTAAACTACTAGCGGTTTCGAAAGAAGCTTTTTTGGGAATCATATGTCGGGCGAATATATTGCGAAATATTTTTTGAAATGTTTTAAATAACAGGTTCGATATTTTTTGGATCTCACATATACCACAATGTGATCTGTTTGTAATTCACACAAGAAAGGATTTGAGAACGAAAACAATGGCAATTGTCATTCAAGCAAGTGATATATAAATATATATATTATATATATATATAATAAGTATATTTTTATATATATATATATATATTATAATATATAATATATATACTTATATATTATATATATATATCATATTATAATATAATATATATATACTATATATTACTATATATTATATAATGGAACAAAATTATAAGCTTAACATTTATTAAAATATTAATAGTTAATGATAATTAAAACTTAATTAGTGCTTAATTATTATTGTGATTTTACTTACTCCAAATTTATTTATTGTTCTATTTAGCATGATGGTGAGGCTAAGGCTTTCGTGTTACTTCTATCTGACCCCCCCCTACTTTCCTGTTTGAACCTATTACCATGTGTTGACAGGAAAAAATGCAATGACGGTACAGAAATGGTTGGACAATTTGTAACAAAAAAAAATATATACATATATATACTGCGTTATTTTGAGTTTTCTAACGAGTCCAACAAAACTTAACTTTAACCTAACTTAAAACCTACCTTACTTAATCTTAACCTAGCCTACCTAAAATACAATCTAACGAAATCTTACACTTAACTTAACTTAACCGTAACTAAACCTAACACCTACCTAAACCTAACCATAACCTAACTAACCTCACCTCCTAACCTAACCTAACCTAACCGAAACCTTAACCTTAACCTAAACCTAACCTAACCTAACCTAAACGCTGCGCTGGACTGCAAGGAAATTTATTTTTTGCATGTCATGTCAACATGTTACCTGGACAACCATTTGGCTAATGCCCCCTATCCGCCCCCCGTCCAATTCGACTAGTTAAAGGAACGACAATGTCTTATTTTTCGATTGATAGAGGAGCTGTTACATTATAATTTTTTTTTTTTTTTTTCTTGTAAAGGTCGATGCTTAAGTTTGGTACAAACATAAGCTGGCACCAACACAAGGTGGCAACCACAAACATCTCGGGGCACACTGCTTTTACCAATCTAAATGATCCCGATTACTAAGTCTCGTAACCAAACAACAAAGCGTGGCACCACTTGGCTTATATACCAATTACCTCATTCGATACTAAGTTGGCAACCAACAAGCAAAAGCTTGGGCAACCAACCGACCAAGCTGGAAACCACTGCTTTATACAAATACTTAATGCCAACTTTTAAACGAGAAAAAGAAGAAAAAAAAAAAAATCACAATCTATTATAATTTAAATTTACATCTTCTACGTCGAACAGATTGCAAAAAACATATCAGTACGCGACATCACAAAATCAGCGCATTGCGTATCAAGAGGCACAATTTTAAAAAAATCAAAATACTTAAATATTTGCGACTCTAAATAGAAAATACAAATAACTAAGAAAAAAATACAATTTTATTCTATAACAAACACCGAAAAATACATATCACATTTACTGCAGAGAGCGAGAGAGAGACGAGAGAAGACGAGAGAGAGAGGAGGAGAGAGAAGAAGAAGAGGAAACGAGAGAGAGAGAGAGAGAGAGAGAGAGAAGAGAGAGAGAGACTGAAGAGAAAGATGGAGAGAGAAGGAGGAATAATTTCCGAGTCGTCTACACACACGATGGAAAAGTAACCTTTGACCTGACCCCCCCCCCAAAAAATGCAGCCCCACTCAAAAAGAAGGGGGTAGGGGGGGAAAGGATCATTGCACGTTTTGAACCCATCTTTATGAGTTAATAGAAGCTGCATCCCTTTCACATGTATAATAGCGAATTTATACATAATGAATAATAATATAAATCAATACATTAATAATAATGAATGATAATAATACATAATAATAATAAATAATTAATAATATCATATAATAAGTAATATAATAATATAATAATTATCATAATAAATAATATAATAATAGTAAAACAACAATAAATTAATAATAATTAGCAACAACAAACACAATAATTAATAATAAATGTAAATTACAAACACAACAATATAAATAATAATAATTAATAATCATACATAATAATATAATAAATAATTAATAATACATAATAATAATTCTAATAAATATTAAATATAATTAATAATTTGGATATTATAAAGAGCAATCATTATAATAATTATAATAATAATCTAAGATAATAAAATAATAATATAATAAAATATAATAAATATAAATAACTAATTTTAATATATAATATATAATAATACATAATATAATAATGGGATCATAATATAATAAAAATGGATAAATCATAATAATAATTAGTAATAATAATCCATAATATTAATAAATCATAATATAATAATATAATCAATAATACATAATTAATAATAATGGGGGATAATAATAATAATATAATAATAAATCAATAATTACTCCCTAGTAATTAATATATTTTAATAATAATAAATAAAATAAAATCAGATAAATAATAATAATATAATAATAATAATTAAAATAATAATTAATGACCTAATATTAATAATTAATAATTTTATTAATACATAATCAATAATCAATAATACATAATATAATATGGAATATATAATAATATAATAATAATATTTATATAATAATTATAATAATACATAATAAATAATTAATAATAATACATAATAACTAATAATTGTTGTTTGTGTTCTAAATTCAAGTGACAAATAAACAAAACATAACATTTTACAGAACAAAACATAAAAAAATATTAAACAAATATAAAAAATATAAAAAATTGAAATTACACAAAATTAAACAAAGAAATCCTTGAATAAATATTTTACTTTTTAAAATTAAAAATTAAATAGAGAAAATAGATTGAAATAAAATAATTAAATAAACAAACAAAAATAGCTAAAAAAAAATCCATAAATAGAAAAAGTAAAGAACAAAATTTAATGTTTAGTAATTATTAACAAGAAAGTTAATTGTAGTCAGTGGTCTTATTAAAGGCAGATTCAGGGATCAAAGACCTTAAATCTCCAACCCTATCTGAGTTCATACATATAGCTACTATACCTACTAAACTACTACTACAGCTATGCATACTACTATACTACTTAATTTATACATAATAATAATAATATATAATATAATAATTATAATAATAATAATAATCAATGAATAATAATAATTAATAATAATAATAATAATAAATACTTATAAAAAAATAAAAAAAAATTAATAATAATAATAATAAGAATAAATAAATAATGTTATCCACTGTTTTTTTTTTTTGTTTCTTATTAAAAAATTATTTATTGATAAATGAGCGAATTTTGGTCACACTTGTTATGCGTCCTTCTATAAACTAACATTAAAATTCGTATCCATGACATATACATAAACACGATACAACATAAAATAACGATTAACATTGGCGAATACAACATATACATAACAATAACAATACCAGCATAAACAACATACACGCAAAAACTATAATATAACACATAAACACAAAATAACGCCCATTAAAGCGAACAAACAATTCAGTAGTCGCAGCATAACATAAGTATAATATAACTGATATAATATCCATAAACTAGAGTATAATATTAATATATATATATATAATATATAAATATTATTAATATATATACTATATATATAGTATATACTATATATAATATATAAATATTTATATATTATATATATATATATATTAGATATTATAGTAATATATATAAAAATATACTATATAGCAACTTAACATATCTAACCACATAACACATATTTCATAATCATAACCCAACATAAGGAACATGAAAACTAGATATAAGACTATATAACAATAACTAAACTAAACGTAATACATAACAACCATACAATACATAACATAAATAACATAACATAACATAAGCAAACTGGATAACCATAGCATAAAAATACAATATTTGAAAAAAAAAAAACACAAAAATGAAAGTCTAAAATTAGTAAAGAAAGTCTGAAAAAGGACACCATAGCATAACAAAAATAGCATAAAACCCTGAGCATGAATAACAAGGCATTAAAAGTTAGCATAGGCGATAATATATCATTAAATATTTAACTAGCAATAAACGGCATAAAGACTTAACCTAGCCTGATCAACATAGCACAAAAGAACCTACGCCTAGCATAAATAGCATAAAAGCTTAGGTAGCAATAGCATAGCATAAATCCTTAACCTAGCATGGCAGCACAAAAGGCCTTACAAACGGTGCATAAATAATATAAATCTCAGCCTAGAAAACACTAGCATAAAAAGATCATGGGCAACATAAAAGCTTAAACGTTTGAAGCGGTATAGCATAAAAATCCTTAGCAATAAGCATAACGAGCATAAAAGCTTAGCTAGCGCTAACTAGTAAAATCCTGCCTTCATAACAGCATAAAAGCTCTAGCGTAAAAAACAAAGTTGATAAGAGGCTTCACGTCACTATATTCCTTCCAGCGCCAATTCTCCCGACTTGTTACTTACCAGACGAACGAAACCCTCATAAAACCCACTTTGAGAAAAATAGCACCAACACTATCGTTCCACAACCAAGAATTACGAACTGATACCCAATACCTGGAATTCTGAACTCCTATGGGAAACGTTCAATTTTTAAAAGAGAGCATACGGTCTTATACGAGAAGATTACCAGAAGATGATCCTAAAGATTACCCAGAATAACCAAATAATATCCAGTAAATCAACGGACTTAACTCAATACCAGATAAACGGAACTTATCTGATGATACCCAGGATACGCGGAAAACAAAGAAATACTCAGGCCAAAGCACCATAAAACCAAAAAATACCAGAGATACTCGAACAATACCGAGAAACATACCAAGAAATATCCATAGATGCCCCAGACTACTATAAAGAAATACCATGTCTACGGATAGATTTTTTTATTTTATTCTTTGATTATGTTTTATGAAATCAGCAACAGGGAATTACCCTATTTAAAGGGAGTGTGCTATGAAACGGTACAGTGACGTACGTGGTCCACCACGAGGGATCAAAACCTGGCCCTATGCCATGCGAATTCAGTCGCATCTACCGATGGAATAAATTTTGCTACTATAATCTTTTTTTTTTAGATTATTAATTAATTATTATTGCATACATTATTATTTTACATATATTATTTCTATTAATTATTATTTTTATTTTCATTGTTTTTTTATTTTATTTTATTATATTATTATATTATTATTATTATTTTTTTATCTATTAAATATTATCATTATATTATTTTATTATTATTATTATTTTTTATTATTATTATCAGTATTATTATTATTAATTTTATATTATATTATTATTTATATTATTATTATATTATTAATAAAAAGTTTATTATTCTTATAATTATTATTTTTATTATTGATTATTATATTATTATTTATTATATTACTTATATTATTATTAATAAACCTACTTATCTAATTATTATTATTATTATATATTATTATTAATGATTATTTTGAAAAATATGTATTTATATTATTTAATAAAATTATTTTATATACTTATTATTATTATATTAATTAATTATTATTATTATTTATTATTATATTTTTTATTTTATTAATTATTAATTTCATTGTTATTATTATTACTTGATTATCATCTATTATTCATTTGTTATTTATTATTTTATTATACTTTATCATTATTATTATTTTATTATTTAATCATTATTTATTAATTTATTATTATATTTTATATTATCTATTATTATCTTTGCAAATTCTTTCTTGATTATATCTAAATATTCTTTATTTTCAGAATAAAATTTATTAAGGAACTATTTTGCTTACTTTTATGTTTACAGACTTTAACGTTGCAAGCAGTTGACTTGAATACTGGAAATGAAATGACTTAAACTCTTTAGACTATCATTCCATATCAATATTGGCCTCAATTTATCTCAGACTTTATACAAAATAATTAAACAGAAAAGTGAAAAATATTAACGAATACCATCTTTATCCAACGTTAGATTTTGTAAGCTTACAAAATAACGCATCTATCAGTGTACAAACTTATACTATAATATTTAAAAAGCGCTCTTATATTCTACTTCTTGCCAAATACAATATATTACTTCATGGAAATTGAGTGTACATTCAAAACCAGTTCAAATATTTCAAAAAACATTTCCTAATAATATTCGGTTTCATTGAAATTACATTGGATGTTCCTAGCCTTACTTTTTTGATAAAAAGAGTTCTTACCAATTATATACTTGCGAAAATAAACCACCACTTGAATAAGGATTGTTAAAGCACTCGCCAATTCCAGTCATGTAGGAGGCGATTTGTGTTTACGTTGTGTAATGCCCCCACACATAGGGTTATATGCATGTGTGCATAATTACGGGTTTTTATAGTGTTTAGTTGTGATAGTCACATAGAGCAACTATGCATATTACTAATATTTTTGCCAATTAAACTGTGATAAACAGTATGACTTTGCTAATCTCAGAAATGAAAACAGGTAAATCAAAATACCGAAAATTGTCTTTTTACATGCGATAGCACTATACCTCTCATAAAAGTTATTTCCCCTGACCATTTTCTTTACTCCTGAAAATGGTTTTTGTTACAAATCCTTAGATTGACACTTAAAGTAAAATGCCACTACTTGCTGTTTCCATATCCATAAAGTGAACTTAGTTTTTCTGAACGAGTTCTAAATGTCCATTTATAGATCTATTTTAATTAAGCATGTTTATATTTTAAGATTGAAGGTAGACAATTAGATTATATTACAGTTTTACTAGTATATTTCTCCATCAACTCCCTTTGTTAAAGTGCCTAACCACAGTTGAAGTGATTATACTATATTAGCGATCTGTGGATTAGGGTTTTATATTGACAATTAGTTGTATAACTTTCGGGTATATTAAGAATATAATTTGTGTATAACCATTTATCTTGTAATTTTAACTTTAATTTTTTAAATATGATCATTATTTAAATAAAGTAAATTAAGGAATGTCCAAAGTGTTTGATTTTCAATATCTTCCAAAGGTCGACGTTTTGCGAGTAGTTGCTCTAAGGTGAAATTATTAGTGTTAATCATTAAGGTTTATAACTTCTTTTTATTATAGAATTGTTATTAATAATGTTCTTTCGAAATATTTAAAGAATTATTTTAGAATGCAAGAAATAAATTTTAAGAAAAACAAGTATATATATTAATTATTATTAATTATTATTATTATTTTATGATTATTATTATTTTATTTTTATATATATTATTTATTATTATTTATTATTATTATTATTATATATTATGTGCAATATATTACTTATTGATTATTATTATTCAAATATATATTTAATTTTATTATAATTTATTATTATTAATTATCATTATATATTTATATTATTTTTTTTATATTATTAAATTAGAACATTATTATTATTATTAATTATTATCTTACCTTAATATATATATCTTTACTTATATATATATATACTATAATTATCTATATATGATATATATATTATATCTGTAATATATAGTATATAATATATATATATATTATAATATATAATTTATCATATTATATATATCATATCATATAATAAATATATATATATTTATTTATCTATTATATATATATAAATATATATATAATATTATATACTGATATATATATCTATATATTAATATAATATACTTATATATATATAATAATATATATATACTATATGATAGTATATATATTATAGTATTATATATATATATTAATTTTATGTTTTGTTTTTTTTCTACAAGTTGTTCAACAAACACTCAAGTATGCAGAGCACATATCAGGAAATGCGGGTTGATAAACTAGTACCGTTGAAATTTTTACATTTCGTACATGAAAATGCAAATATGTAAATGTTTTAAAAATTTTCAATATACATTAGTTATTGCTCTTCACTTTGTGAAAGAATATACAATAGCTATTTTTATAGAAATATAATATATTTTAGTAGAATATATATATATACCTACCACTACTACTATATAAATAATAATTATATATACTAATTAGAAACATTACAATTCGACTACATAATATATATTATTATATTAGTATAATATTTTGTCTTATAGTCATTAATGGTTTTGGAAATCTATAGAAGAATGTATCCGTATAAACTACATATATATATATATAAATTATATTATATACAATAATATTATATTATAACTATATATATTATATATATGATATACCATGATAGATATTAATATAAATAAATATAATTATAATATAGATAATAATGTTAATATATATAATAGCGTATAATTAACTTATAAGCTATATGACAAATATATATATAGTAGTAATTGATTTAGACGTAGATAAGTTATACTAATATATATAATATATAATATGACAAAGAGAGGATTGTCGAATACTTAGAGGTATTCATATTGGAGTAGGTAGTTGCTTCGGGAATCAATGTCTTGCTGGGTAGAGACGTTAATTAAGTAGTCTACAGTACTTTGATTTATATTTATCTTGAGTCGATAGTATTAGGTAAAAAAAAATAAAAACCGTTGACAATGTTTTAATTAAACAATGAGGATTATATGTTGTCGAAATGGATAAAGTGGTAAAGAGGCCAATCTGAAAGTTGCAGAACGCCTGATGACCCAATATCATACTAATTTTAAGTGACTAAATTAATAAATAACAAAAAAATAGTATACCTAGCTAAACACTGAAAAACTAAGAACTTTAAGGCCTAAACAACTTACACATCACACTTCCTAAAAATTTATTTAAAAACCTTTTGAAAAAGAAATTATGAAAGAGCAAAGATGAAAAAAAAAAAAATACAAAGCTAAAAGGCTTATCTTTGTGGTTAAAATTCACACAACTTCAACCTAGCGAAAGGCAAAACGAAACATGAAATGGATTAATTTCAACTTAAAGGGTTTTACCAATTGGTAATAGTGAAACTCTCAAAATCTATAAACAAACAAAAAACGAGGATATTTGAAAGAGAAAATGTAACACACATTTACGAAGACACCTCACTAACAGAACAACTTAGCACGGGAGCACAGGTATAACATAATAACTACACATAACGCCAAATAGGCTTGGGATAAGGAAATAGTAAACTTGTCAACCAAGAGCGGACTTTCAAGAAGCACGTCCCACACTCCACAAGATTAAAAACACCAATATTCCAGTTGAACAAAGATATTCCTTTATATTCACAATTGTAAATTCATGTTCGACGTTATGTTGTACTGTGTTTGTTCGTGTAGCCTTTTATGTTGTATTAATCAAATTCATTGATATAATATATATATATTATCTATAATTATCACTATAAATATGCATAAACAGGTTTATTTATTTAGTACGAAAGATATATAATAATATAATATTAATTATATATACTATATAATATATATATATATATATAATATATATATATATTATAATATTATAAATATAAATATAATATATATAATATACTATATGTATATATGAGTATATATATACTATATATACATTAAAATTATATTATAGGCGGTATATATAATATATATATATTAGTATAATATATATATACGCTATATATATATAAATTCAGTGGCGTACCTGGAAGAATAGCACTTGGGTAGGCAGAGTTTATATATATATATATATATAGTATACTATATATATAATTAATATTATATATAATATAACTAATAGTAATAATCAGCTTCGTACATACATATATAACTACTTCCTAAATATTATACATATATATTTTACAATTAAATATTATAAACTATATATATATATATTTAATATAGGGAGTATTATAATATATATATCTAAAATTATATACGAAGTTTAATAGTATATATAAATTAGGTAGAGTAATATTATATATATATTTAGGGTAGCTAACGAAAACATCAGTAACGAACAGTATCTAATAATTATAAATATCGATACCATATTTATTTGTATGAATAAAAGCCTTTGCTTTCAATTCCTAATTTACCAAATACCTTAATTTAAATCCACATTCCAAATTGACGTAATTTCTTAGGCCTATCATTTTTTAAAATTAGAGCTCTCGTTTACTAGTATAAAGTTCTAAGCGTTTTGTATTTAATATAAAAGAAATCTACATTCTTACTCCATTATGCCATTATTTCACTTAAATTTTTATGTAGGAATATAATGCTTCATATACCATAGAATAAGTTATATTTAAAATTAAATATTGTCAATATTAAACAGAACAATCAGACTCCATTCGATAACAAAAAATTTCATAAGAATTTTTTACTGCCAAAAGCCACATATTTCGTACATATATGGGGGAAGATCGAGAACGAAAGATTTCATAAATTATATAACTCGATTATTTTAGTCGATCCTATAATATAGGAAAATAGGACAGAAGATTTTATCCCTGCTCCATCTGTTGATAAAGTTTGACGTAGCGAGAATGACGTTAAATTATTCGTCCCATTGCCATGGAGGTAAACGAATAATTTCACTATTAAGATCAAGAAGTAGGAGCCAAGGGAATTTCTAAAAGATGAATTCAATAGTATTATTATAGCTTATTATTATTGTGGTTGTGTTTATTTCTTTTTTAAACATTATGGCCAAAAATTTAGTCTTTCTTTTTTTAACTTTTAATTATAAAAATTTGTTAATAATTAGTATAAAAGGTATGTTAAATTATAATTTCCACATTCATTTTAAAATCCTTAAAAAAACTATTGCGGTAGGAGCTACCTGATTCGCCTGGCGCATAACGCCTTATATATAAGCGCCCCTGCATATTTTACTAATAATTATTAAATATTATGTATAGTATATACTATATATACTTATATTATAAAAATTGTTAAAACTATAATATTATAATAACAAATATATTATAATTCGTAATGTTAAATAATATTTATATATTTATGTAAATATATAATTATAATGTATAGTATATTATAATAATATAGTATATAGTATTAAAATATATATATACTATTAAAAAATAGGTATAAATAATAATATTATATATATATATATTAATAAGAATAATAAATATTAATTCAAAGGGTATAATTACTATATATATACATTATACTACTAATAATACTCATTTATATGTATTTATTCTTCGCCCAACCAGTCATGTGGTTATCAAAAATATGGAAGAAAAAGAACTATTAGAAACATACACGTTGTGATGCTCTTATTTTTTAGTCTATACCGAAAACATTTCGCAATTTATGAATTTCTTTGTGATTTTTTTTTCTTAATAATTTCATAATCTTCAGAATTTAGAGCTCTGGTTTTATGAATTTTTCTTGAATACTCCCTTAGAAGGATTCGTGTAAGTCAATACGATACTTAAATAAATAAGGATCTTAATTAAAGAAGGGTTCGTATAAGTCAATATGATATCAATTGTACTATATTTAACACAGTTTAACGTTCTTTTTTTTTTTTTTTCTTTTTTTTTTTGTATACCAGTAATTGCTGACTTATAGATTTGTTCTGCTGTTTTTCAAAGCTCATAAACTTTATTTGCTAGAGTCGAAAACTGCTCTACAGAAAATTCTCTCAGTGCCTTCAACATTTTTCCTGCTTTTTTGGTTTCACTTCTTCTTACCTAATGTTGTAGTGAACTTTTAATATTTATGGTTTATCAGTTTCAAAAAGTAGTTATGTGTTAAATTTAATATATTTATTACCTATTCTATCACCATTACCACTTTCCGAACTATTTCATTGTTAACCTTCTGAAGCCTACACATTTTTTAGTTGATTAGCTCAAATGCATTGTCTTACACCATTTGCTGATCTCTTTTCAACAATTATTTTTTTCATTATCTTTATCTTTGCACTCTCCATGCGCTGAATATATTTTCTCGGCATTCAAAGTTTTCAGCCTTCATTTCCCTATTTGACATATCCACTTCATTTGCTTCTCTAATGGGTAATTGCAACAATTGCTATTTTTTTTATTTGTGTTTTGTCTTATTTAACTCATCTTTCACAGTTTTATATCTAGATTTTAATTAATATTTTATCTAGTTTTTACGTCATCTCACATTTTTTAATGAACACAAATATAATTAAAACCAATTTCATAGATAATTCAAATAATAAATCGATTTCAGCTATGAAAAACGCCTAACACTACTATCACGATCAGATTATGCCAATATCTTCCATCTTGTTTGTAAAGCAAATAATATACTTCTCCAATTGCTATAAAAAGATTGATGCCAACGCCTTTCATTGGAAATTATTATTATTATTATTATATATATATATATATATATATATAGATATAGTATAAAGGAGGACATATATTATAGATTACTAGTAATAGTATCCATACAGTAATCATAATATGAATCAGATTAATATATATTATATATACTATAATCATATGGTAATAATATATATATTAATAATACTAATTTTATATAGTATCAATATATATTAATCATATAATTATTATTCATACATATTATAACGGGTATATACTATAATTATATTATAATAATGTTATATAGTAATTATATAATATATATATATTATTAGAGGTGATACTATATATATATAATATATATATATATATATAGATATAATGTTAATATATATGAAATACGTATATTATATTTATAAATATAGGTATAAATGTAAATAGAAACACAAGAAAAATTAATAAAGAGTGGTCTCCCTCTAATTACTTGGTTTATGAAGTGAGTGCAACATTGAAGATTCTATGACAAACAAACGCATGTGGTTACCAGCCTTATTAGCCACCCACTTCGCAGAGTTATATAAAAGAACAGTAAAAAAAGTTGATCCAATTTCTTTAGGTTCAAAAAAGCATCCTTAACATTCTTTTTACATAAATCTACATTGCTTCAATCATTAGTTTCACATGGGCGTATATAATTTTTTATACAATAAAGATGGCACATAATTTTTAATTTTAAAAAACCAATGGTTTATTCAATTGATGGATTTTCTTTAACACCTATATTTTGAAAGAAGAGAGAAAGAGGGAAGAGCAAGTAAAAGTTGACTTTTTTTTCAAAAAATTGACTCATTTAATATATATCTATTTTGCGATTGGTTTTTCAGATACATAATTAAATAAATATTCATCAATTTGGGTAATATATTTTAGCGATGTTCGTTACAACGAAAAAACAGGCCCAAATAAAATCGAAATAAATTACATTGTTGATGAATGGTTTAAACCCTTAGAAGGATTTCCATATTTTGGAAAACTTCCCACTTTAAAAGCAAGTGCTTAAAATATGTCATTTATTTTAAAGGAGACTATTGGAAATGACAGTGTTCTGAGTTAGATGAATTTGAGGTAGAAACTTCTATGGGTAAATACTTGGTCACATCTGTCATTAGAATAAAAACAAAGCTCAGCAGTTACATTTGAAAAAAAATTTAACTAAATTTTAAAATATGATAGAAAAAGAAAGAGTGACAGAACACTCTGCATCAGAGCAAGCACCTCCCAAGGGACAACTACGCTCTGCTACCAAATTGAAAAGACCACAAGAAACTGGCAGAAATTGAAAAGAAGTTTCTACTAAAAATGACAGATGAAGAGTACAAGTTTTATGGGGTGAGTATAACATCAAAAGTTTAGACCCAGCTTTAAAGCATTTACTCAAATACTCAATTCAAACTTAAAATTATATTATATAAAAAAAACTATATAAAAAGTGTTTTATAGAATTTTTCCATTTTCAGGATCAAAAAACCAACAGGCCTGGCTACTGCACTTCTAAGCTAGTTCCTGAAACAAACAACCTTCTAAAAAGCCATAATTTAGCAGAGAACAAGTCTTAGGGTTCAAAAAAAGCTAGGAAAACCTGGATTCTTCTGAGATGAAAGCCAAGCTGCTCTAATTCTGGAAGACATTGAAGAAACGAAAGTCCTCAAGGTATCCTGGAGAAATAGAGCAAAAATCAATGCATTTGAAATGTCCGAGTTCATTTTCAATTAGTAATGATTCAGATCCTAATTATAGTGGAGAGTGGAGAAATGTCAAGTTTCTGAGCAAAAGTTAACGAACAAGGCCGGCTATTCGATAATAAAAGCTTGCCTGAGAATGTCGTGTTACATGGTATAATGTTAAGTTATAGTCTTTGTCACTTATAAGAAGATTACCAAAAAAGTCAAAAAGAAAAAAAAAAAAAAAAGAAAAATATAAGAAAACGAAATCAATAAGCATAAAAAATAAAAATTAGTAAAAAAAAAAAAAAAACAAAAATAAAAAAAATAAAAAAGGACAATCTTAATTCTTAGGAAATCATAGTACAAATCTTCGACTAGTGGCAATTACATCATGAGTTCAGAAAATCTTACTAAAATATTTGATTCTGTTAACGACTCATAGGTTAGCCTAGGTCATAAGCCTATAGAGCTTATAGGTTTAAGCAACTGTTATTGAAAGCTGAAACAGTGTTAAGTTCTTAAGTTAGGTTAGGTTTAGGTTACCATTAAGTTAGGTTTAGTAGTTAGTTAAGTTTTAGTTTTATATGATATGGACTTTTAAGAAATTAAGGTAATAAGGGTTCTTCTTTATTGGTGCACTTGTGATTTAAGGCTAAGTAATAATGTTAAGTTAAGGTTTAAGATTGAGGTTTAGGAGGTTTTAGTTTTGGTATGGGACTGGGCTTAGAGAGAATATCCTAGCAAATACAAAATATTATTCGTCTTAACCATAATGTGCTCTCACCAACATTTCTCCCATAACTAGCTGACAGATTTTGGCAATCCTAGCTGATACAGGATATGTGTTGGTTGTAATTTTATGATGAGTTTAAAAAAATGTTTTAGATACATTTAGGTTGTCGTTTTTATTTGTT
>JABUQX010096420.1:2500-27500 GCA_015478945.1 Trachelipus rathkii
ATATATATATATATAATATATATATATAATATATATTATATATATAATATTTATATATATATATATATATATATATTATATATATATATATATATATATATATATATAATATATATATAGGACTTCCCTTTTAAAAGGACGTTAACCGATATATATCGAACGAGGCCGATGTAATCGATTTTTTTTTCGATTATTTCAAGGCAACAGAGCGTGAGGGGGTTGACAAAAAGGTTTTTTTTTTTTTTAAACTAAAGGAATACCCAGGATTAAATCCCAAAGATAGAAAGAGTCAGGGTCTCTCGGGCTTCAGCGGGGACGACGGGGGGACTTCGTCCACCCCTTCTTGTCCCCACCGTCGCTCGAGCCCCTTAAAAAAATAAATAAATAAAAATTAAAACAAAAATTTTAACATATAAAATTAACAGAAATAATAAAGGAACGTGTTGGCAACCATTTTCTCTTCTTCTATTGGAGTTTAAGTTAACACGTCACAGTGCATGGGTAGACGATTAGTGTTCAGCAATTTCTGATCTGATTTTTATGTAACATCCTTTTAAAGGGAAGTGCCATATTATATATATATATTATTATATATATATATTATATATATATATATATATATATATAATATATCATATATATATATATATTATATATATATATATATATATATATATATATAATATTATATATTATATATATATATTGTAGAATGTAGAGAAATAATAGCAACAAACGGTGGAGTATGTGAATTTTTCTCTTTTATAGCAATTTATGAGGACTTACTATTATATCTTCGTCACAAATGATCTAATTTTTGAGTCTAAATGTTGATTGTGAGCCATATTGATGTATTGTATTTTTATTTTTAATTGAAAAACTAAAATGATAACTAAATAGAAACTATCTTTTTTTATTCTAGACCTTTAAATCTCCACACTGGAGCGTAAACCCTGCGTTGCTCTCGTATCAATAGCAGCAATAACCCTGCGGGTTTTAACCAGCCCTAAGAAATAGGAACCTCTTCCATTCGTTAAGGTAAGACAAGAAATTGGGTGGATTTAATTTACTTTTCTGTTTTGTCCCCTTCTTGACACATTTTATATATATATATATATATATATATATATATATATATATATATATATATATATTATATATATATATATATATATATATATATATATATAATATATATATATATATATTGCCCCCTTCTTGACATATATATGGCGGCTACCTCGAGACTGGCTGTTTAAGAATGGGGAAGTTAAATGGAAAAACATTGATAGGCATACCGGAGAAACTAAAAGTCTCCAAGACCCTCTATTTAGGCTACAAACATTTTATATAAAAGGCTTGGGATAAAGAATTGGTCGGTGAAACTAAAGAAGTTACCCGCATGATATCTCGAAAACTAAGATAGATACAAGAAAACTGATAACATATATGGAATCAGCGTATGAAATTTGTATGGAAAATGAAAAAAAAAATTTTTTTCCTTTTTTTTATTTTTTTTTTATATCTGCAAAACTACGATAGGTACAAGAAAACTAATAACATATTTAGAATCAGCGTATGAAATATGTATGAAAAAGATTTTTTTTTTTTTTTAACTAAAAGAATACCCCAGGGTAAACCGCAAAGATGCAAAGAGTCGGGGTCTCTCGGCCTCCTGGGGGACGACGGGGTTGGACTATTTCCCCCCCTCCGGGGAGGGTCTCCGGAACCCCCGCTCTTTGGTATTTGGGTGTCGCGGGGGTTCCTCCGCCCCTCCCCTACGGGTCCCACCGTCGGCTCGAGCCCCATAAAAAATATTTATACGCTGATTCCATATATGTTTTTAGTTTTCTTCTACCTATCGTAGTTTTGGATATAAAAAAAAAAATAAAAAAAAAATAATTTTTTTTTCATTTTCCATACAAATTTCATACGCTGATTCCATATATGTTATCAGTTTTCTTGTACCTATCTTAGTTTTCGAGATATCATGCGGGTAACTTCTTTAGTTTGGCCGAATTGGTCAAATTACGTAAATAGTTAAAACTAATTTATTATGAATTTATGCAATTTTTTATTTAAATAAATATAAATTATTTTCAAAATGAAATTAACATATCGTTCAACCACGTAGGAAGAGCTTGTCAGTCACTATGCTTATTTTTAAATGGCTCTTTGGAAATGAAACATTTTTCTCGATTTTAATTGACTTTTTTTTTTTTTTTTAAACCTCATGAATAAATATGACGGTAAATAAAATGTACTTTTCTGTTCTCAATTATAAGACAAGATTAACAAGCACTTAAATTTTTAATTGATATTTGCTTTGATTCACTTTCATTTGATGATAATTTAATCAGTGGACTTTATTCAATTGACTCCTCAGTGGAAACAATGGATGGACCATTCGCGTTTTTCGTTTAAAAATATACGATTTTGTTTATTCGGAGCCTTGGTTTCAATTTTGACCAAACAAATAAGTCTCTTACAGGTGCTTTACTTAATAACAAAGTGCTTGATTCTTTTATTTCTTATTTAGATAACAAATACCATTAATTTATATTAGTGACTATTTTAAGTATTAGATCAGACATTTCAAGTTCCAATAATATTGAAAAATCAAAACTAAGGTTTTAAAAATAAAACAAATAATTCAGAAAGGGCCTAATAAACAATAGCCCATCTGATAACGTGGCCAGACTTACTTCCAAACCTAGTTCACAACAGTAAGTAGATGAAATTAAAGTTAATCGGAAGGTTTAGGAAAATTTATTTGATCTTGTTAAACAAACAAAACTTAGGCAGATCAACACAATTGCACAAATGCCAAAGATACAAATGTAAAAGAATGGATTAAAAAGGAAAGATTTTGCCTCAAACAAGTCGGTTACAATTCCAACTTGGAGATGGGGATAAATGTTCCAGTCTTCCAAATAATATGAATTCTAAAAATCTCTTATAAAATAATCAAGAATTAAAATAATCTAGTGCTTTACTCCAACAATAATTTAATGAATTCTATCAGCTGATCATAAACAATTGCAAGCAAATGAAAAGGGATAGTAAACCCTTTGTGGCTTGCTTTTCAATTTTAGTATAAAAAACCGTTACAAACAGGCACCCAATATATATATATATATATATATATATATATATATATATATATATATATATATATATATATATATATATATTATATATATATATATATAATATTTTTTAATATATTGTTTCAAATACTGAAAATTATTTCATTTACCACATCAAGGGGTATATAAGTGGAAATCACAATTTTAGGAACTCCTTGATATATGACCCTCTCCAAGACTTTTAATCAGCGCCGTGAAAATTGGCTACGAAAATACCAAATAATTTTAGAAATTCTTATATTGTCGAAATTGGGCCAGATTTATCGTATGGCATGTAAGAACTCTTAATGGAGTCCACAAAACAACTTCAAGATGTTAATTTCTCAGATTTATAGATACTTAATTTAATGATATTACTTTATTAGATTTTTATTTTCCGTTAACATGGCCGTTGCAGGTAAATAATTGGCTTATGTAAGTTTTAGGAAACATTGTTCAAACTTTTTTGCGAAGCTAGTATCAAATAGTCGACAGGGAAAATGATCCACAGGAAAAATGATCGACATTTCGATAAAAAAAAAAAAATTCTGGTAATTTAGAGTTTCTCTAACGAATCCAACAAAGCCTAACCTAACGCTATACGGGATTTTTTTTATGTCATGTCTACCATTTGGGTTAGTCCCCCATTTTGCTCTTTAGTTAACCTTCTTTAAGAGTTTTTGTCTCACACACAAAATATGTATTAAAAAAATGGAAAAATTCACCATTGTTGGATGACAAAGTGACAACAATATCTTTTAGTAGTAGTAAAAAGGATATGCGAAAGGGTAAATAATTTATGATGTCACGCGTTACAAAGGTAGATTTTTTGTGAAGATTTTGCAAAAGGTCGACAAGCCACTAAAAAAATTTCAGAAGCATCGACATGATTGTGGTCGACAACATTTTCTCATAAGGTGTCCAAATCAAAACATTTTTTTTGTTAAATTTGTTCCAAGAAAAACTTTAAATCCATCACCTCTCCTCTTCAGGGTTGTGGAGTCGGAGTCGCAGTCGGAGTCGCGAAGTCGGGGAGTCGGTAATTTTGAAAAGGGTGGAGTCGGAGTCGGAGTTGGAAAATTTTGAACTGACTCCACAACCCTGCTCCTCTTCTCAACATTTATTCCTCCGACATTCCATGCACTCATAAATCTGATAATCGCTGTATGAAAATATCTAATATTGTCCAAATGGTCAACACGCTCAAAATGAAGAGGAAAAGGATCGACACTTTTTTTATTTTTTTTAAAAAATGTCCATATGGTCGATAGGAAAATAGTTGACCAATTTTTTTCCATAAATTTCGACTATTTGACCTGTCGACAATTTGGGTCTAGCTTCGATATAACATCACCTACACCTTGTACATCAATGTCACAGGAGAGTGTTTTTCTAAATGATTCTTCTCATTGTGAGCGCCTTATTAGTAGTGCTAATGAAATAACACAATTGGTTAGTGACCCATTGGTTCTCAAACTGTGTGACGAGTCACCCTTGGGTGACGCTGCATCCCCTCAGGGGTGACGCGAAAGATTTGAACATTTTGCTAATTGTATTTCAGTTTTTATTTAAAAATGTTAATCGATTTTGAATTTTCCAACTTTGTTAAGTCATGATTTTAGTTATGTTATCCTTATTTTATTTTTTAACTGAAAACCGTGTTATAAAAAGCGAATATATATGTAAAATTAAAAAATTGGCAAACGAATTCGAAAGTTTATTTACGTTATCGACACGTTCTGACTCTACATAAAACATTTTTGGCTTTACGTGGTTTAAGTAGTAAAATAGATTGTGACGAGCGAATGTCGTCAATATAATTATTATTAAGTTTAAGGAAATTTTCCTCTCTCTCTCTCCCTCTTTTTCATAATATTACATATTCTTATGTGTTTTTTTTTATATATTATATATAGTATATATAACTAATATATTAATATATATATATATATAATCATATATACTAGTATATATATTCAGAGGCAAATCCTGGAAATGCTTTTGCATGCTGTAATCATGCAATATTATTGTAATTTAATGATTAATAAATAATAGAATCAAACCAAAATTGTAAACGTCTTTTTAGCTTTACTTTGCTGCCAAGAAATGCTTGAATAGTGAAACTATGTCACAGCATACGAAGTTATGATAACCCCCTGCCAGTAGTCAATTTATATAATATATATATAATTATAATCTATATATATATATATATATATATATATATATATATATTATATATATATATATATATATATTATAAAAGTTTGAGAACCATGGGTTATCAATATATATATATATATATATATATTATATATATTATACAACGCACCTTTCCACAAAGTGAGGTGATGTCAGCTGCAAAATTATTAACATATATATTATATTATTATTAATTTTTATATATAATATAATATTATAATACTATTATTTCATATATATATATTATATATATTATATTATTATATAATATATATATATATATATATATATATAGGAACATTTTTTTACCTAACCCCAGAAAAACTAAAACTTTTAATAAAGATCAAAAATATTTAATTTCGTGTCATTTAACAAATCGTTGCTTAACGGTAGGAATTTAATTATCAATACTCGAATGACGCACTTAAGATTGCCAAACCTCGATGATATTTTTTTAAGTTGTCTTCGAGCGTTAAGAGAGATGTTGATAAAAGAAGGAAATATGATTCAAAATTATCAAGAAAATGAGAATTAAGAACAGAATAAAAGATCTTAAAAGGAATATAGGTATAGGGCGATCAGTTCAAAGGTTATTAAATCGATAAACTATTATTGTTATTGTCATTGAATTACTTAAATGTTTTCACTTACTTATGTAACATAACAATATTGAAGAAATACTGAATATTATATAGCTTGTGGGCTCCACTAATTGAAGTTATTTCAATTTGTAAATACGAATTCGAATATACATTCCATAGAGGAATAAGCGTTTAGAAGCTTTTTGGGGCAAGAAATATAAAGAAAGTTTTAAAAAAATCCACATTACTGCGATAACTTTGCAAACTACTTTCTGATATATTGTGCTCCACATTTGGCTTCTCATACAATACACATTGGTAAAAAATAAAATATAAAAATAATAAATAAAATTGATAGAGCGTGATATATTATATGCAACGCAACAGTAACATCAGGATTCGCTGATATCAAGCTCAGACTTGTTTATAAGACAAAGACAAAAATCGCGAGAAAATAATATCTTAGATCCTAAAAGTATTCCAAAAACTAAGACTTTGATGTCACAACAAAGTTTGAGTGAAATAAATTCTTGGAGGGAAGCAAATCTGCATGAAGGATTGAAATAGCAACTTCAAGCACAAAGTTAATCACTCTACCGATGAATGTTGGCATTTTTTACAGCTCTTTTTTTCATCATGGTCATTATATGTCATAGATTTCTGGGCTGACACTCATGAAATTTCAACGAATGGGGCAGGAGTCCACAAAGTAAATTTTAGACTTTAATATCGTCTTACACAAGAGAGCACCCGGAAACATTATTGATAACTTGGAAGAATTCTACCTCCCCTTTTCCAAAAGAAATACATATAACCGTTACCTATGATAACCAAATAACCAATCAATTGCCTACCATCTCAATAACATATTCATGATGTTAATTGAAATCCACATGATTGGAGATAAGACAGATTAATGCTTAATACTGGAAGCATTAAATGATTAAATTGTAACCTTTATTTTGGATAAAAAAAAAATCTCAATTTGTTTAACGAAATATTAGTCTGATCCTTTTTGAACACCCCTCATATATAATCATATATAATTTCACACACGAGTTGGTATCGCCAAAGAGAATGAAAAAGCCGTTGTGTGTCCAGGTTTCTAAAAAATTTTTTTTTCTCAAATAAGGGACACCCTTATATATATATATATATATATATATATATATATATATATATATATATATATATATATATATATATATATATATATAAATATATATAAAAAAATATATATATATTATATATATATATATATATATATATATATATATATATAAACACGTGAGTAAATGGTAAAAAACATACTTGTGTATAAAGAATAAAATATGTAATTTTATGCTATTAATTATTACGAAGCTTCTAAAATCACCTCAAAGCAGTTTTTTTTCTATTTTGAAATTGCTTTTGAGTCCACTCGAGATGTTTCTAAAAGATCTTTGTTTAAAAAACAAGGAACAATAGAATATTTAACCTTATTAAATGAAGCAACAAGAAAATTGATAGTTTAAATGATGCAATGTATTTCTACTCTTAATTCTGACAAAATTCTGAGCTATCTTTTGAGGAAATTCTTAAAATATTAAAAGAATAGATCGTTACTTTTGAAAATATGGAATGGTTTATTTTATCTTCCGACTTTAGTAAAACAATGGTTCTACTTCTAGTATATTATATGGATAACCTTAAAACCAGGGCTGCGGAGTCGTAAAATAAATTTTTCGACTCCGACTCCGACTCCTTAAATTCAAATTCGGATTTTCGACTCCGACTCCTTAAATTCAAATTCGGATTTTCGTCTCCGACTCCGACTCCACTTAAACAAAAAATTTCGACTCCGACTCCACCTAAACAAAAAATTTCGACTACGACTCCGACTCCAGCAGTCAAATTCAAAATTTCGACTTTGACTCATATTAGTGCTTTCAGAGTTACAGTAAAACATTTTTTTGTTTCAACAATTTTTTTTTCGCTTGCTTTTGAGAATAAAAAAATTTACCTACTTTTAATGGTAATATTTTAAATATACAAATGCTATACGGTAAAGTACCGAAATGACATAAAGATGCAGGAGCAACACATGGCAAACAAATATATTTTAGTTTCGGAAACAAATGTATAACGTAATTATAATGCAAATTATTTTTATTTTTATTATAAAACAGCCATTATAAAATTAAACAATTTGATCTTTCAAATCAACTATAAAATAAAATAATAATAATAATAATAATAATAATAATTAATTAATAATAATAATAATAATAATAATAATAATAATACCATTAACACTATATTTATGAAATAAAAAAACAAAAGAATTTCTGAAAAAAAAAAAAGAACTATATTTTATAATTTAGATATATATATATATATATATATATATATATATATATATATAAATATATATATATATATATGCAATATATATATATATATATAATATATAAGTATATATATATATATATATACTGGATTGACAACTAAATTAAATTCAAAAAATTCACCTTTGAGACATGTAATATCTATGTGCGGAACGGTTTACACACAAAATTGCCCAGTATTCTGTAACAGCAATTACAACATATAATATACAAAATTCGCAACCAAAATGGAAAAATGAACATCAATGTAAATTATAAACTTTAAAACTTGAAGCCATAATATATTCGCCTCACCTGATGTAGAATCTTTGTTCATAATGTACCGGTTTTTGATACGATTGGCATAATAATTAACGAAATGTATCACCCAAATAACCTACCCCCACCATAAATATCAGAACAACAATATGAGAACCTTGAATTTAATTTGTTGTACTCAAACATCGTTAAATATAAATAAAACATATAATCTACATACTGATGGAGTGCCGATGGGCTTACCACTTTGGACCTACATTTGCTGATTTTTATATGTCCAATCTTGAAAACAAAATCCTTCGTGAAACAAACAACCTTACCGCTCTGTATTTTTACATAAGTATTTTTTTGAATGACCCTCTTATTTTTAGGAAATAGATCATATACATCAGTTTATCCAATAGAATTCAAGAGTTGTCATGCTTAAAATTCACATACGAAACTTTAAGTTAATAACGCTATCTGTTTTTTAGACATCCAACCCTGGTTAATTCTGATGTTCATTTACTAAGGCATACAGGTCAACCCACTGATAATGGGCTGTATATGAACTATGGATCCTATTCACCGACTATTTACAAAGAATCTATCGCTAAAAATTTTAGTTTTACGACGCATACCACTATGTTCAACCTTGAAACTTTAGGTGAAAAATTCTAGACCGCATTAGGTTAATAATTTTAATTACTGTGATGCTCCATCAATATTCAGTTGGAAAATTTAAGTTAATAAAAAACTCCTCACAAATTATATATAAAGAAAGTAAAAAAAATCAGAATAAATCGATTACTTTCTTTCAAAACTTTCCAAGCCTTTTTGTCAATAGGAAGAGAAGTGCCTTCGTAATATTTTGATTTCACCATCAAAACTGAAGTCAGACTATAACGCATAAGTCCAAACACTGTTCGATATTCCTCTAGCAAAGAGATGCTTTGCCCGACACCATCACGTTGTGTACCAATTTAACTGCACTGAGTTAGACTGTACGTTGACATATATTGGTTACACGAAGAATAGATTGTCGGACAGGGCATATTAACATCTCTACAATATCTCTACAGTCCCAGCAAAATCTTTGAACATTTCAATACGGCACTGCGCAACTAATAGTAAATATTTCTAAACACTTTACATATTATACGGATCGTGTGAAAGCCAGAACCTTAAAATTGCGGAGGCCTCTACATAAATAAGCACGAACCAGACTTAACAATAAAATTTTTTATGTCTTTTATCAGTCAGAACTCAATATCATTTGATTTTACTTATTATATATCAATTTAAAGACTCATTCGCTTACAAGAAATAATCCTCTGAAGATGTCTCATGTATAGAAACGAAACGCGTCGGGAAATCTATGTAAATATATCTTCTTTCTTCTCCTAATATTATGCAGATTATTTTAAGAAATTTATTTATGTTTATACTAGATTTATTAAACCATGAACTAAAAAAAAAACTTTTATAAAAATAAATATAATAATAATAATAATAATAATAATAATAATAATAATAATAATAATAATAATATAATAATAATTTTCGACTCCGACTCGGACTCCACTTACACAGGAATCTTCGACTCCGACTCCGACTCCACTTGCACAGAGTTTTCGACTCCGACTCCGGGAAAATTGCCCGACTCCACGACTCCGACTCCGCAGCCCTGCTTAAAACCCATACACCAAAACTTCTATTAAGACCAATACTTTCGTTTATTAATTAAACTACATTCTGGCAAAATTTATATTACCTTTCATAGAACTTGTTACCTCAAATGAATACAATATTAAAAACTCCTATTTCGCTGATTTTATATCACTCAAAGTTGGCAGTTCTTACATGACAAGTTTTAAAATCCAATCTTTATTCACAAACATTTATATTTGACAGGTGACAAATTTTCTCTTTAACAATGAATTTTATTCTCAACATGACTTGACGGTATGGAAAGGGTTCTCCCCCCCACCTTGGCCCAGCTTTTGCAAACTCATTTGTTTTCACGAAAAAACCTGGCTGAACTATTGTCCTCCTAAATTGAAACCAACATTATATAAAAGATAAGTTAATTGTTTTGCGATTATTCAGGGACAAATCAAACTTCATTATTTTTAAATTACCTTAACAATAGGTATCTCGATTTAACATTTACAATGGAGGGCATGCAAAACAATTCCCTACCGTTTTTTGATATTTTGATTATTTACACTAGAAATTCTTTTTCGACTTTGTTTAGGAAACCCACCACAATTACGTTGGCCTAAATTTCTTTACTTTCCTCACCTAAATAATATATATATTATAATATATATATTATATATATTTATATATATATATTATATATATATATATATATATATATACTATATATATATATTATATATATATATATATATATACTACCGAGTTTTTTGGGGGGTAAAAACGGAATTTTGTAATTCTTAAAGAATATGAATGAATACGTTCATTCCGTTATTTTAATGTTCATGTTTGAGTAATTGAAAATAATATTAGGCCAGGACACCATGGAAGTTTAAATGATCACTTTCAACATAGGTATCATGACGGTGGTAGCAATACGAATGATCATCTCCAGCAATGGCAATCATGAAGGTTAGTGCATACGAATGATTAGCCCAGCGGATATTATCACGAAGGAGGTGGTGGCATTCGAATAATCAGCTTCAGTGATTGTATCATGAAGGTGGTGGCATACGAATGATCACCTCCAGCGATGGTATGAAGGTGTTGGCATATGAATGGTCAGCTCACTCTAACATTTTCCATTGTAAGCAGAATTTATTTGAGAAGAGTATAGGAAAGGTAGAAAGATATTTTTTTTTATGAAATCGTATGAAATTACTTTACCCATTAATGTTAAAGTTATATAAATAAGACCGTGTAAAATATTTAAATCGTAAATTTTAGCTAAACTGTTATAGGAGAAACATAGGAATATTTTTATAAGAGTATAATAATTTCAAGAGGGTTGCGGAGTGTGTTAATTTCAATTAATATTGCGAATAAATATGAAATAAAAAAGTAATTCGCAGAGAGAGTAAGAAGGAATCAAAGCTAACAAGGCCGTTTTTGAATCCAAAAATCATGTAAAAGTTTTTGTAACGATCGGTCCTAATGACGTAACAATCTATGAATGTCGTCTTATATAGAACGGATAATTAAAGTGATAATTTAATACCTTAAAGATGAGGCAATATGTTTATATATTTATTTGCTTATTTATTTATATTTAATTATTATTTATTTATTATTCATTAATTAATTAATGAGTTTATTTATTTGTATTCTTATGTATTTATCTTAATTTCCCCTACAGATAAAATGGCCAGCAATGAAATTCTTTTGTGTGATATATGCACTCTCGATTTTAACCAAACTTATGTGATTCCTGTGGTCCTCTCATGTGGCCATACTTTCTGCAAACAGTGCATTAATAGATTCACTGGAACATTTAGAACGAACCATCGTGTAAAAAATGTCGGATGATCATAAATGAAACAGAAGATTTCCCAATAAACAATTTAAAATGGATACAAAATATTTCAAACAGTTCACTTTAAAAATATGTTTCTATAAAATCGTTTTATAAAAACATAAATCTTAACAGCAATATCAATATTTATATTGATAACCATTTGAAAAAATTAAGAGAGAATTCAGAGTTCGGATTTTCGTTTACACACTATAACTGAGATTTTTAACACGAAATTCAAATGCAAAATATGAGTTTTTATCTCAAATATAGAATCATGCAATCATGGTTGTCAAAGTTTATTCATTTAAAAGGTTGAACTAAGCTACTGTTAGTTATACCATTTCAAAACTTAACCACCCTGTTTCTAAAATTATAATTTCTTTAATCTTAGTGGTATGTTTTCTCCTTTATCTTTTTATTCTCTCAAAATAGTCAGTTGATAGAAAACTTTTATAACCCTTAATCATGTTCACTCTAAAAATTATTCTTCCTGCTTATGCATTTAAATCTTTACAGAGTTATTATTTTATGCTAAATTTTACAGTCATAAAAGTCAATAAAAATCACTTTACAATAGAGAAGGATTGACAAACATGTAAATAATATATTCTAAACATAAACATTGATTAATGATCACTTAATTTTTTCATCTCATAATTCTTCATTTGTAAGAAAATTTTGTCCATCATTGCAGACTGTCTAATGACATCGAAAATAATCGTTTTCTTTTGGATGTGGTTCAAGGGAATGAAAATTCTGGCTGCTCAGTTGTTTTTGTGTCAAATCGCTTGCAAGTCCTCTTGAGCAAGGATTGTAAAGCATATGTTGCTGCAACATTCAAAGTTGTTCCTAGGATGTTTTATCAGCTGTTAACGCTACACATTAAGGATCTTGACCACGTGAGTATTTAGTGTATAAAGTATGCGATCCATTTAAAGAGGAAGTGATGTAGTTAATAAATTTTATGTTGGGGAAAGTTAGTAATTAAGTTTAATTTTTGTATTGTATTATTCAATAGGCAACTTACAAATAAGCTTCCACATTTTTAGAAATGGTTGGAGTAAAATTAAATAAATGAATTGATAAGATGAGGAATAAACATATTAATTATTGATTTTTCAAATTACGTCACTCAGTTCCAATAATTGTAATGAAATTTATTTTGTTTTCGTGTTCTTTTTTACATGACCAATTGTCCATTGTCCGCATCTGAATGTTTACCTGTATATTTTGTTTATTGCTTTGTCATATGTTTAAAGCAGTAAAATCTAAATTTGTAAAAATTATATTTTCGTCCCAAAAAAATCAAACGAGTGGGCAACAAAAAACATGAATCCCGCTCCATGACATCTTTTTTCTTTAATTTTAAAAAATAGTTCCGAAAATCGCTTCAGTATTTTTTCTTCACCCGGTTGGTGTTAACCTATTAAGACAATTGAAAAAGGCCATATATATGGCGAAAGTTTTTGTCAGCAACTAGCACCATTACTACTCAAGGTGGAGAAAAATAGACGAATATTGTTTTTAATATGTGTAATTTTTAATCAGAATTGGGTACTCTACATGTATAAATCAAAGTTTCTAACAACCTAGATTTTGATTCTGTCATTAGTACAAACACGTGCCCACACACACGACGTGTTACACAGCAACATATATATAATATATATATATTATTATAGTATTATATATTATATTAGTATATATATATATATATTCTCATGTGGCCATACTTTCTGCAAACAGTGCATTAATAGATTCACTGGAACATTTAGAACGAACCATCGTGTAAAAAATGTCGGATGATCATAAATGAAACAGAAGATTTCCCAATAAACAATTTAAAATGGATACAAAATATTTCAAACAGTTCACTTTAAAAATATGTTTCTATAAAATCGTTTTATAAAAACATAAATCTTAACAGCAATATCAATATTTATATTTTATATTGATAACCATTTGAAAAAATTAAGAGAGAATTCAGAGTTCGGATTCTCGTTCACACACTATAACTGAGATTTTTAACACGAAATTCAAATGCAAAATATGCGTTTTTATCTCAAATATAAGAATCATGGATATGCTTTTAAACTAGATAGTTATATTACTGTAGTTATAGGCAATAGCCATTCTAAAATTTGATAAATCTTGGTTTTGAAATCTTCAATTTCCCGAACTAGGTAACTAATTAATATTTTGGTTACTAAAAAAAAATGTAGATAATAACACAGGCCTGCGACCAAATTGTTCCTGGGGGTTTTGGTGGTTGTTAATGAATTTGTCTCCTAAATCCAAATCAAGCATTCATATTGCTCAATCAGGTCTAGTTTTAAGATACAGACCCGAGCTCCCTAGATGACATTAGAGAGCTCAGTCTCTAGCTGACCGCGGGCGCGAGTGGTTGTGTTGCTTGCTCACTCTCCAACTAAGTGTTCTTACTTTAATCCATGACTGTTTCTCATCTAGGAACAGTGTTTAAAGTTGTATTTCTAAAGCTTTATTTTATCTTGTGAATTTTTTTGCAGGCAGACTCATTAGAACTCCTAATATTTCATAAAATGAATAGAAAGTGTAAAAACAGTCCCTGATAGATTTTGTTATGTGTGGTGGCAAAGTAACTTTTTAGTGACTACAATGCACTATAATGCGGTAGTAAAGTTCGCTTTTACACTGCAATATTTTGGAATAAGCTAGAGATCAAAACCAAACCTTCTGCTCATCTCTATGTGCTGCAAAGCCCCTGTATCATAGCTTAAGGCGCTGGAGTGAGGGCAAAACGAAATGTTTGTCATTTGGTGTACCTAGGTGTGGAGAGAAGGCAAGGACCATATTACAGACTGCTTTTTTGCATGACCAATACAAGGTGAGATAATTACTTTACGAATATAGTTCTTTACAAATCTAGAAAGGTTTATAAAAATCTTTTGGTAGCCTATTGAAATTGTAATTGTGTATAAAACTCCTGGCTGAATCTGGTATGAGAAATTGTGGTGCTTGATGGTTGACAATCACCCTTTCTAGAAGAGTTTTCGCCACTTGTTTCCATATTTATATATATATATATATATATATATATATATAATATATATAATATCTTATATATATATTATATTATATAATTTCCTACAAACGTCTTAACTAGTGATGCCAGTTGATGAAAAATGTACTTTTCCTGTACTCGATATTCTGTATAAAAGTGTGGAAAACGAGGGTCGAGGGAATTAATATTATGTAAATTAAGTAGGCGAAACTTTTTTTCAGGATCAATAAGAAGAACAAGCACACTGTAGTCTACCCTGATATTCCTTCTGCCATTAAAACCACAACCACATGGTCCAGGAAGGAGTTCCAGTTCCTTCTCCACCTGAAAATAATGAGCTACAAGACAATATAGAAGATATAGAAGTGAATGACACTGACACTTCAGTGACGATATCAGCCTACGTCTACAAACACTTCGCCAAGACCACTCACTCAAAGTAAAATTTAAATGACTTGACTAGAGATTTTGGTCTTTAAAGAGAACGCACAACTTCTTGCAACTTGTCTTAGTGAGAACAACCTCCTCTCAAGAAACCTACTTTTGGTTCAGAAATAGAAACGAAGAGTTTCGAAAGTTCTCTGCAGTTGCTTTTTGCAGCTATTTGGTGTATTGCAATGATTAAAAGGTTTAATTGAGGCACTTGGTTCCTTCCCAACCAAGTGAATGGAGGCCCTTCATTGATTCTTCTAGCAGAAACTTGAAGGCAGTACTCTTAAATATTTCCATAAAATGGCATCGTACTATTGCCCATTCAGTTCAGTTAACAGAAAGCTACGAAAATAGGAAGTACTTGATTATACATTCAAGTACTCTACCACAACTCTGGTTTAATATGTGGTATCTAAAGGTAAGACTATATTTCCCAGTTTCTTTTTGTCATTATAAATCTTTCATTTAAAAAATTTTTAAAAAAAATATAAGTTTTTAGAAACCATGTACATCAATCTCAGCATAAAGGTTTTCAATTTTAATTTACTAGCATTTAATGTATTTAAGAATAAATCCTTTCTTTCAGGTTGTGTGCTTTCTTCTTTGGATGCAAGGAGGCTACACAAATATCCTTGCTTCATGTGTATATGGGATAGCCGTTGATAGTCTTCACTATAAGCAAAATAACTGGCCAGCTCGAGAGACATTCAAATTGGCTGCCACAACGTGGTAGCTGAACCTCTAGTCCTCCCGAAAAAATGTTTTACTGCTCCCTCTTCATATAAAGCTTGAGCCTGATAATAACTTGTCAAGCGACTTGACGGGGCTATAAAGAGGCGCAAGCTTTTAAAGTTAAAAAAATTCCCTAACCCTTTTTTTTTTCGGCAAAATTCCCACAGCTCAGTGATGCAAGCTCCATGCAGCATATTTTGCAGGTCCCCAATTAGAACTCGTTAAAGGACATGCATTTTTACACGCAAGATAATGGAAGCAGTGAAACAAGATGCATGCGATCTGTTAGCAACAGTAATTGACGTTTTTCTGAAATAAAAGAGCTCAGAATATATCTCACATGCAAATGAGCTTATGAAAACTGTGCGAAAAAATGGAGCTCACATTCATAAAAATCATTTCTCCTTACATCTTGACTATTTTCCCGCTAACTGTGAGATAACAGCGAGGAACAAGGTGAAAGATTTTCACCAAGACGTAAAGACGATGGAAACAAGATATCAAGGACGATGGGACATCAACATGTTAGCTGACTATTGCTGGTGTCTTAAACGCGACGAACCAACATCGCTTCACAAACGGAAATCATCAAGGACTTCGTTTCTTGGAAAATAGTTTCTTGCACGTCTTGGGTAGGCTCATAAGTAGTCTGTAAGTTTAAAATTAATTAAAGGAAAGTTGAATTGAGTCGGTATTTATTTATTTTTTCCTAGTTTACAAGTAATTGTAATTTATTAAATAACTTTGATATAATAATTAGTTATTTTTTTAATTACCATTTCTAAAAAAGTAGTGCGCTGTATCTAAAAAACCAGACTGTTGAGCAAATGAATGTCATATTTCAATTTAGGAGGACAATGTCGTTAGGAATCACTTTAGAAAACCCCAGGAACGGAAATTTTTTTTTCAAATGCAGGCCTGTGTAATAGATCCTTCAAAATTCCTTTCGGCCTCTTTTTGTTAGTGAAAATTTTGCAAAAGTTTTTCATTAATTTTTCATGATTATGCATAATTTTTCATGCTTATGCATTTAAATCTTTACACTTATTATATTATGCTAAATTTTACAGTCATAAAATTCATTTGTCAATCCTTTTCTATTGTAAAGTGATTTTTATTATGTAAATATATTCTAAACATAAACATTGATTAATGATCACTTAATTTTTTCATCTCATAATTCTTTATTTGTAAGAAAATTTTGTCCATCATTGCAGACTGTCTAATGACATCGAAAATAATCGTTTTCTTTTGGATGTGGTTCAAGGGAATGAAAATTCTGGCTGCTCAGTTGTTTTTGTGTCAAATCGCTTGCAAGTCCTCTTGAGCAAGGATTGTAAAGCATATGTTGCTGCAACATTCAAAGTTGTTCCTAGGATGTTTTATCAGCTGTTAACGCTACACATTAAGGATCTTGACCACGTGAGTATTTAGTGTATAAAGTATGCGATCCATTTAAAGAGGAAGTGATGTAGTTAATAAATTTTATGTTGGGGAAAGTTAGTAATTAAGTTTAATTTTTGTATTGTATTATTCAATAGGCAACTTACAAATAAGCTTCCACATTTTTAGAAATGGGTGGAGTAAAATTAAACAAATGAATTGATAAGATGAGGAATAAACATATTAATTATTGATTTTTCAAATTACGTCACTAAGTTCCAATAATTGTAATGAAATTTATTTTGTTTTTGTGTTCTTTTATACATGACCAATTGTCCATTGTCCGCATCTGAATTTTACCTGTATATTTTGTTTATTGAACAGTTAGCTTTGTCATATGTTTAAAGCAGTAATATCTAAATTTGTAAAAATTATATTTTCTTCCCAAAAAAATCTAACGAGTGGGCAACAAAAAACATGAATCCCGCTCCATGACATATTTTTTCTTTAATTTTAAAAAATAGTTCCAAAAATCGCTTCAGTATTTTTTTTTCACCCGGTTGCTGTTAACCTATTAAGACAATTGAAAAAGGCCATATAAAGGCGAAAGTTTTTGTCAGTAACTAGCACCATTACTACTCAAGGTGGAGAAAAATAGACGAATGTTGTTTTGAGAAAAATGAGACGAATGTTGTTTAATGTTAATTATTTAATCAGAAGTGTACTTTACATGTAATAAATCAAAGTTTTATACCAATTTTGATTTTATCCAAGGGTAAAAAAATCCATTATATAAACTACGAAGAAAAGTAGACAGCAAACAAATATAATTATATATATATATATATAATATATATAATATATATATATATAATATATATATAATATATATTATATATATATTATATATATATAATTTATACAAAATACAGTGGTAACAAAGACTACTTACAACAAAACAGTTAACTCACCCGAATGTTCTCTTTGTTGATCGGAGGGAAATACTAAATGGAACTAAAAACTTCTTTATTTCCTAAGTATTCGATTAACTTAACTATTTACTATTAAGCTTTATTCATTGTGGTTTGCCCACATCTGTTTACTACAACTATACCCCTTTTTACAGGACAACCACTCGTAATACAATTAATTGACAGTCTACCAAGTGCACCTTCACGAAAGCGTGAACCTGAAGGGTATGTACGAGTAGCGTCCTGACTGTAGGGACACGTCTCTATACTGCACCACTACACTATATTACTTCACTACACAAGACACAAGAGTTAATACAATACACGAGAGTACATCACTATACTATACACTTTAATACAAATTTAACTTATATCACTAGAAAGAAGAAATAAACGGAGATAAGGAAAATAAACTAATAAAATAAATAAAGGGATAAAAGGGAGGGATAACACAGGAGATCCTCTGTTTCTCATCTTCTTCATACATCACGTCACATTCAGATAGGAACGAAAAAAATACATAGGATAACTTTCACAGACAGATCTAAGAAAGGAAACAGAAAAAAACTTATCAATCTTATACCTTTCTCTCCCACACCTTCCACTTGTACAAAACACACTTACCACTAACACTTAACACTGCACAAAAAACACACTACAACACACCACCTGCAAAACACCCACACACTAAACACTACTCTCTAACCACTCCTACTATTACTACATTACTACTACTACAAGCACAAACAACACTCTACCCGTTACCACTACATTACTACTACTACAAGCACAAACAAAACTCTACCCGTTACCACTAACACTACTCTAAACTACTACTTCACTCAAGATCAGACACCTCTGAATCCCGATAATACCAGTACTTCAACAACAACATTTCTAACACTACCCCTTCACTTCCAAAAACTTAGGAAAAATGGGTGTTTTGTTCTTATTTGTTTGGATGGTTGTTGTTATCTCAAAGAACTCTTGCTTATTAGCTAACTCGACTTCAGTTTTATTAAAGCTCACCGCTCTTTTACGTATCTCATCCATGTGCCTGTTCTTTTTATATTTTTTTGTGACGTTGTGGTTTTAGTCAACGCTTACCTTGCTATCCCCTTCTAATCTTTTCGTACTTGCCTACCCTGATCCTTTTTGTCTACACTGTTTACACCTGTACGGATCTGTTTGTTCACTACTGAAGTATCATCATGTTACAATTCTTTTTCATCTTTATCCGCCGAACTCGCTATATCATTCATATTTTCGATCTTGCCTATCGTCATACACATTTTCCTTGTTTTCTTGTGTCGTACGTTGCACTGTTTGTTATCACTGGGCTTCACTGTATGTCCTACACTAACACTATACTTATTTTTTTTTACTTCGTCCATCTTATCTATTAACATTCTATTTCCCTACTACCACTTCATCGTATTATTCTTAGCGTTTTCTTCTACTACTTTCTTACTACTGGTCTTGACTAACACACAGTAGTTTTTGTTCATTTTCACCATGTTCAACCAAGCCGTCCGCTCACTTCTTAGTTTACCGGACTTCTACTTGTCTATTTCTACTACTACATCTTCTTTCATCTTCTACATCTTTTACTACTACAATCTGTCTACTACTAATATCTGCTTAAAATTGGTCTTTCTACTACTTATCAGTACTTACAGTAGGTAATTCTAGATTCAAGATTCTAAGTGACTTAATGCTTGTATGAGCACAAACTCAATTCTTTGACGTGATTATTAAACACAATCTTATTATCTTTAGCAACATCACTTGTCCACGCTCTTACCGGAACCACAACTTTTTCACCACTTTCTCCAATACTGTTGTTCTCACTACTACTTACTACATTGTTCACACCACTTGTCACTCCCTTCTCTGTCTCTGTAACACACAACAACTCACTATAATCTCCATACACGTTACAATCTCTCCACGAATGTTCATCCGATCTACACAAATCACATCTCTTTCTCCTCCATCTACTCTCTTCACTATAGAAAATGTTTTTGTCATCAACTACATACTTACTACCAACTATAGCACTACCTTCTACCTGTTCTACTGCTCTACCTCTACCTCTACTAGCACTATCCACACTACCATAACCTCTTCCCCTACGACCACCACCATACACACCTCTACCACTACCTCTTAAAGGACATTTATACGCATAATGAAATTTCGACCTACAAATATTACATTTACTCACTATACCATTCTTATCTCTCACATTCAACAATTTACCACTCACCCACTCTTCACCGCTGTGCCTAGACACCCGTTGGCTTGTATACCAACTACTCTCATCACTCTCAGCTACTTCACTTCTGTTCTCTCTGATCTCTCCTTCACATATCTTTATCAGAGCATCCATAACAGTACGGAACACCCACTCATCCTTGCCACAATACGCCAACACCATTTGCTTTTGGTTCTCATTCACATTTGCTCCTTCAAGGAGATGGACACATTTCATGTCTTCACCCAAAACCACTTTGCCAACAAACCTACACTTTCTCTCTGTCATTTCATACCTATTCACGTACTCTCTCATTGATTCATTATTCTTACGTTTCATCTTAAGGTACAAACATACCATGTCATACCTATCACCACCACTGCCACTGCCACTACCACCATCACCGTGCTCTTCCATGGTTCACTACGACACACAACCCAAACAAAACCAACCAACAAACACTACAACAGCCTCGTTACACCACTTCACACACAACACAACCAGAGCAGAAGCGTAACTACGCTCTGCTACCACTGACAAAAATACAGTGGTAACAAAACTACTACAACAAATACAGTTTAACTCACCCGATGTTCTCTTGTTGATCGGAGGGGAAATACTAAATGGGAACTAAAACTTTCTTTATTTCCTAAGTATTCGATGATACTTATTACTATTTACTATTAACTTTATTCATTTGTGGTGCCCACATTTGTTTACTACATTATACCCCTTTTTACAGACAACCACTCTTAATACAATTAATTGGACAGTCTACCAAAAGGTGCACCTTCACGAAACTGAACCTGAAGGGGTATTTACGAGTAGGTTCCTACTTTAGGGGACACGTCTCTATACTGCACCACTACACTATATTACTTCACTACACAAGACACAAGAGTTAATACAATACACAAGAGTACATCACTATACTATACACTTTAATACAAATTTAACTTATATCACTAGAAAGAAGAAATAAACGGAGATAAGGAAAATAAACTAATAAAATAAATAAAGGGATAAAAGGGAGGGATAACACAGGAGATCCTCTGTTTCACATCTTCTTCTTTCATACTTCACGTGCACATCAGAAAGGGAACGAAAAATAATAGGATAACTTTCCACAGACAAGATCTAGAAAAGGGAACAGATTACAAACTTATCAAATTGATTAAGTTTTGTTTCTTTCTTTCCTCTTGGTGATGTATGATAGAATGAAGTTCCTCTGCCTTCCCATACGTATCCTTGTGGGTGTATTATGATGAGAAAGAAAGAGAAAGATTGTGAAGTTATTGGGCCGACCAAGTCGGCAGTAGAGACTCATTTGGGTCTCTGTTGTTCTTTATTTTATTAGTCTTTTATCGTATTTCTTTTTCTTCTTTCTTTCAGTCATTGTATATCAAGTAGTAGTTGTGGTGTACTTTGTGGTACACTTTTGTCTTGTGAAGTAGTAAACAAATAGAGTAAGTGTAAATACGGTTGCAGTAGTGGGGTACCTTTGTAGTAAATGGTTAAAGGTGCGCACCTTAAAGGGAGCCGTGAAAGCAACCAAGGACTGTGTTTATGCAATGCATTAATAATAAGTTATTTTTACGATTTGGGAAAGACCAATATAGGTCAATTATATGTCATTCTGAAAAAAAAATTGTGGAAAAGAGTTAGCTCACTAATGAGACTCCTAGCACGATTTCTGATTGAGTTTAAGAAAGTTGGCAAAATTGCGAATCATAAGATTTGCGATGAGGATATTTTTAATGTAAACTATTTCAACTTTGTGGAAGATGCTATATGTATTGTTGCAAATCTACAAAAAGTTCATCATTCTACAAAGCTTTCTTTACAGAATGTTTTACACTTACTTATAAAAACAATGAAATATGTTTATATTATTGAAAAAAAAAATATCAGAAAAAATTACTTATAGAATTTGAAGATGTGCTTTCATATAGGTCTAAAATTTTATTTGGTGCATCACAATATCACGTAAAGAACGATCGAGCGCAAGAGTTACGCATGCCTGAGCTTCTTCCGTTAGATGTTGAAAAATTAAAAGAATATATTTTTAAAGAAATTGAAAATATAAAAAACATAGTGAATTAGAACAGTCAAGTTTTTATCCATGCTAGACAAATTTCCGTATGCTTCCTAACCTTCCTTAATGTACGAAGGTCAGATGAAGGGTGCTCTTTAACTTTAGACGATATTGAACGTGCCCGAAAAAATAAATGGATTGACTTTTAAAGACTAGGAGCATCAATAATAATAGACGAGGCAGATAAATTATTAGTAAAAAACCATTAGATGGCATACACATATGGCAAAGAAAATAAGGGTTTAAGCGTTATAATTCCTGAAGTTCTTACTCCTGTTCTTGAAAAATTGGTAGATGTGGAAATTAGAAAAGAGTGTAATATCAATCCAGATAATAAATTCGCACTTCCTTCTACAGGTAAGTTGTAAATTTCTTTTAAATATCATAATTTATTCTCACTTTAATGAAAGCAAAGTAGTTAAATTTTATTTTATATTTATTTACAAATTCAAATTAGTTATTTTTAATCATCAAATTCTCAAAAATACCACTCTTAACATAGAAACGTTTACAATTTGTCTGTATTTCAAAGTATTTAGAATAAGCAAGATAAGTATCCTAAAACAAATCATTATTATTACTTTTTAATATACCGTTTATTATTCAAATGCATATAAAAAGCCCGTTTATTTTTCTTTTGCAAATCATTTTATCTTCAAGTAAAGAACACTCGTCTGGTTGGCACGACGTTACTGCTGTATGCAAAGAAGCAAAAACCATTTTAAAAAAATATATATATATAATTTGGCTCCGACTCCGGCTCGTTTTCAAAATTGTTCAGCTCCAACTTTGTAGAATTACTTTCATCTGCAAAAAAAAAAAAAAAAAAAAAAAAAAAAAAAAAAATGAAAAAAATGAAAAAAATTTGTTCTTCAGCTCCGGCTCCGGCTCCGACTTCGTTTCCATTTCAGAATAGCTCAGCTCCGATTTTGCAGAAGTATTTTTACCTACAAAAACAATTATTTAAAAAAATTTATACTTTGGTTCCGGTTTGCTCCTTCTTTTTTTTTTTTTTCAGCTCTGGCTCCCTTTCAAAAATTGTTCAGCTCCAACTTTGTAGAATTACTTTCAAATCTGCCAAAAAAAAATCTTGAAAAAAATTTGTTCTTCAGTTCCGCCTCCGGCTCCGGCTCCGGCTCCGGCTCCGTTTCCATTTCAGAATAGTTCAGCTCCGACTTTGCAGAAGTATTTTTACCTGCAAAAACAATTTTTTTAAAAAAATTATACTTTGGCTCCAGCTCCGGCTCGTTTTCAAAACTGCATTTAGTGCATTTTATGGCTATTGAAATTATAAATTGGAAGACATATCATTTTGAGTGGTTTGGTTTGTCACCTTACTGCCTTAACATTCTCAATAGTTCCCATTTTACTCATAAAGGAACATTAGATAAGATACTAATTGCCAGAGATATGGTTCAAGATAAAAGTTTAGATGTTCTCTTGCGTATTGACATTGCTATTGATTCCTGTCTAATCAATGATATTCGTAAATTGTGGGATGAGGTTACTGAAGATGAGAAGAAATGGGTATGTCAAAGAAATTTATCTGAAATTGCATGTTTAGTGATCCCGTCTGGATAAAATATCAATGTAAAACCATTCTTGATTTTGCTACTGATAATGATGGGTACGATAGCGATATTATGCCTGTATGTAGCTTTGCTTTCTGGTCTGATAAGGAAGTTGCCTTCAAAAATTGCTGGGCGAGGTTAGGCTTGTCAGGAAAAAAAACTGCTTTAGAGCAGATTAGTAATTTGTTTTTTGTATTTTCAGACTTCCAATATATTATGTCTGAAATTGTAATGTGAACAAAGAATTACTAAAGACACTCTTCAAAGATCGTTTCGAGGAGACAATCCTTTCAGTCCTTAAACATCTTTTATTTTGGCCGTATCAAGACAGTTTTTTGAAAACACTAGATCATGTTTGGGAGAAAATAACCCATATTGAATTTTATGAGTTGCTTCACTCCATAGTTGACATGATAGAAGATGATGAAATTTCTAACACTTATAATTATATATTCATTTTGAAA
>JABUQX010096420.1:32500-66049 GCA_015478945.1 Trachelipus rathkii
TCTTAGGGGGATGCTAGGTTGAGAAGAATTGATAAAAATGAGGAATGAACTTATTAGAGAGTTGTGTGGTGTGAAGAAAGGGTAAATGAGAGAATAAATGGAAAGTATGTTGAGATGGTTGCAGTATGGAAAGGTATAATGATGTCGGTGGTTATAGCGGATGTATAGTGGCCGAGTGTGTTGGGAACCGACCGGCTGGAGACCGAAAGAAAAAGGGATTGAGTCAGTAAACGAATGTTTGAAGGAGAGAAATGTGAGTTTGGTAGAGCGAGAAGAAAGGTGTTATAACAGAGTGATGGCGGGGGATGTGAGGGGGATATGTTGTGTCCCCACCTGGGCCAGGGATGAACCCTTACATGGACGATCTACCATAGTGAGGGACCTCAATCGCTGTCCCATGAAGCTTTAGGGTGATTTTCTGACTGCGACAGTTCTCACTAATAGGTGGTACTGAGGGGGCGGGAAGGCTGGGCTTTCTTTTTCGACTTTTTGTCATGTTCTTCTACTCTTTTCTTTTCCAATGCTCGTCAACGCACCTTACTCCCATTCTTGGGAAAAATAGAAGGTAGATAAAGAAGAAAAGAATAATCAGAGCCTATTCGCCTATGGCGCACTATCAATTTGTATGCGCAAACATGAGGTGCAACAATTTTTAAAAAGGCGGTCTAAGCATTTTTTTTTTTACCCTTAAAAGTTAGAACTTAGAAGCGGTGGCCAAACTTGTATCATTCTAAAAACCAGGGTAAAACTTTGTATATATATTATATATAATATAGTAATATATAGTAGATATAATATATATATATATTATATATATATATATATATATAGTATATATATAGTATATATATATATATATATATATATATATATATATAACGTATTCAGTATTCTTAACTACCAAAGAAATTTCAAACTATGCGCTGAAAATTTTCAAACTTCTTCAGCGCTCGTACTGAACCTCCTGGGGGAAAACGTGGACCACAAGGACATGGAGTGGAGGAGGACGTGTAGATATTAGTTTAAGGTGTTTTAATTACAAAAATTTAATGTGTTTTCTTCTCTTGTAAAAGCATGCTTTTATTATCGCACTAAAGCTTACTTGAAAATAAATTTAGCAAACAGCAACCGGCCGGCGAAAAGACAAAAATATAGGCGGCACTAGGTCCGGCGCATAGGCGCAGGCGCACTCAAAAAAAGTATAGGCGCGCCCAGCTCTGATATATATATATATATATATATATATATATATATATATATATATATATATATATATATATATTAATATATAAATATATATATATATATATATATATAGACCGCGCCATATATATATATATTATATATATAAGGAATTTGTAAAGAAGGGAAGATTTAAGGTCGATTTGCTTGTAAATAGGCTTTAGTTTTCATTTGACAATTAACATCACCGAATAAGTGTAGAACTTTATTTAAGCTGCGTTTCCAGAAGCCCGAGTGGAAGAAACCCGTGTGCAAAATCGACTCGGAAACGCTTCGGATATTTTGAAAAAATTACAGTTAACAATCAGAAAAAAGGAATATTTGAGTACTGAAACGGTCGAGCGCGCCCGTCGGATCAGCTGACAATTGTAAACAATACTCTTATAGTTATATGTATATATTATATGAAATGATACGATATATTTAGTATCCTTAATATAAAAGTTAACTAAAATATTAAAAAACTTTTGGCAAACCATTTCCGACACATGTTTTGTAAAGAAATTTGTTTGTAAACAAAGTATCCTTCGCAGCCCACCCGTTACTAATTCCCGACTCGTATAGATTTAAACAAACGGACCCTAACTGTGACGTTTATGTGACGTAGAAGTGCGCAAACGGGCTCTGGAAACGATGCATGTGCGCCTGTGTGCCCGTCCGGTCTGCAGTCGGGCTTCTGGAAACGCAGCTTAAATCAATCATAACTATTATTCTCGTTATTGTCATTGAATTATTTAATGTTTTCACTTACTTATGTAATATACAATACTGAAAAAAATACTGAATATTATATAGTTTGTGGGCACCACTAATTGAAGTTATTTCAATTTGCAAATACGAATTCGAATATACATTCTATAAACTTATAAAGGAATGAGTGTTTAGAAGCCTTTTATGGCAAGAAAAATAAAGAAAATTTAAAGAAATCCATATTACTGCGATAACTTTGTGAACTAC
Source organism: Trachelipus rathkii (assembly GCA_015478945.1). NCBI lineage: Eukaryota > Metazoa > Arthropoda > Malacostraca > Isopoda > Trachelipodidae > Trachelipus > Trachelipus rathkii. The sequence continues at coordinate 34,700 of JABUQX010096420.1, forward strand.
TTTCTAATATATATATTGTGCTCCATATTTGACTTTTATGGACAACACATTGGTAAATAATAATACAAAAAAAAAGAAGAAAAAAAAGCGCGATATATTGTAGGCAACGCAACAATAGAATCAGGATTCGCTGATATTAAGCACAGACGTGTTTATAAGAAAAAGATCAAATCCGAGAGAAAATCGTATCTTAGATCTTATATTATCAAAGTTTAAGTGAAACAAATTCTAGGAGAGAAAAGGGAATCTACCGATATATATTTTCCTTCTTTACAGCTCTTTTTTCAGCATGGTCATTATATGTCATAGATATCTGGGCTGACACTCATGAAATTTCAACGAATGGTGCAGGGGTCCACAGAGTAAATATTAGACTTTAATATCGTCAACCAAAGGAGAGCACCCGGAAACATTATTAATAACTTAGAGGAATTCTACCTCCCCTTTTTTCATAGAAACATAGAAATATATACAATCGTTATCTATGATAATCAATCAAACAACCAATCAACTCTCTACCATCTCAATGAAATATACATGATGTTAATTGAAATCCACATGAATGCAGATAAGACAGATGCTCGATACTCGAAGCAGCATCCTTCGGTATAGACCAGGTTAATTGTTTAGCTCAAAGAAAAGGGAACTTGAATAATGTGGATCTTTCGGATAAAAAGAATCAAAACCTCTTAACGAGCAAACAGTAAGGAGGTAGTGAAATAGCCAATATCAGTTCATTGAACGGAGGCTCAGCCTAGGGTTATGATAATTTAATACCCTGTTGAATCTTCACGTTGCTTCCTGTGAATGAGTTTGAACTCGAATGCACAGCTACTAAAGTACGCTTGGCTGAAATCATAAATAGGTTCTATAATGTCTCTCACTTCACAGTAGCCTGGAGTATTGATGAGTACAAGATGCTTGGTAATAATGTTTATATAACGTTTTAATATTTAGTTTATATTGATTATTGTAATATATTTATTTAAAATAAAGGCCGATGTTATTATTAAACATGAACAAAGTAAGTCTTTACACGCAAAACCCATTGACAATTCAAATAGTTGAACAAAAAAAAAATTCAAAACTAAATCACAACAGCTATTTTGATATCGTCCGTCTGATTTCCAAAAATAGTTTACAGCAGTAAGTAAATGAAATTCTAGATAATTGGAAAATTCATTTGATAAAACTGAGGCAAATAAAAACAATTCCCAACGGCCAAAGATTTAGTTGTTATTTCCAATTCAAATAGCAGCATTCGAAGTCAATATTTTGAATCAGAAATTAAACATTTTATCATGATTATCTCAAAAAGCAAGTTACGGATAACAAGTGAAGAATGGTTTCAAAAAAGTGAAGATCTTACCTCAATCAAGTCAGTAAGTTACAAGTAAACTTGAATATAAATCAAAACTTAATGAGAAAAAACCTTAAAAATGAGAGCCGAAGGACTCTATAAACTAAAGGTTCCAGTCTTCAAAATAAATCGGAATTCCGAAAAACTCAAAAAGTTTTTCAAACTCACAAAAGTCATGTTGCGCTGCAAACATACTTGTTCTGTTTATTACTGTATTATAATTAATAATTTTATATATTTTTGACACAGTATATAGGGTTCTATATTGTGAATAAGTTTATTATTATTATTATTATTATTGATTATTATATTATTATTAATATTATATTATTATTATTATTACTATTATAGTCAGTTGTTCGGCTGACATAATATACTTGTTCATGTTATTACTGTTATTATAGATTACTATTTTATGATTATTGTCCGTTTTTTTAAATATATAGTACTATTATTACTAATAAGTATTATTATTATTATTATTATTATTATTATTATTATTATTATTATTATTATTATTATTAATTATTATCATTATTATTATTATATATTAAAAAGTATATTATTATTGCAATCATGATTAAACGTTGAAAACCTAATGTTTAGTTTTGTAATTATGGTTAAATATGTAAATGGTGGTTTCATGATTACTGGTTTTATTACTGATATTATTATCGATACCATCGTATTTTAATTATTTTTTAGGATTGATTTATTGCAATGTTTTGTATAGATACGGTTACTAGTATTATAACTTCTTATAGGTTATTAGTTATTTTTTAGATATTTTAATTTTAATTAATAATTTTTAGATATATTAAGACTTTTTGAACACCCCTCATATATATATATTATATATATAATATATATATATATATATATAATTATATATAATATATATATTATATATATATATATTTATTAGTTATATATATATATATATATCAATTTGAATTTGTTTAAATTCTCTCCTTTCCAGTCAATTTGTTGCGGCACCAAGTGACATTAGCTAATTATCACAATCTGAATCTACCATTGCATACAAGACGCTGAATATATTGGCACAATGATTTTTCCTGTATGGAAAAGGAAAAATGTTATTACAGGGTTCACACTGTAATAGTGAGATGGCGAGTGAGCGAAATGTAAAGGTACCGTGATTCCGGTATGTGAAATGAATACGGCAATGTTCAAAGAATTATATTAGCGTTTCTACCGTTTTGAGAACCCATAATATATATTATAATAATAATATATATAATATATATATATATATATATATATTATATATATATATATATATATATATATATATATATATATATATATATATATATATAAGGGTGTCTTTAAAAAGACTGTATTAAAACACCTTTTATTAAAAAATCCACTAAGGGCAGCAAGAAAATTTGGTTGGCCATTCATTTATATAATAAAACACCACTTCCTGGTGAAATATATGGGCAGCTCCTTACAGCTATTTCTCTTGCTTTCAGGAGATCAATATGTTTCACAAGATTTCATAAGATGAATACGTGTTACAAAATTTACATTTAAATAAATAAATAAGAGGATTTTTTAAATCTCCCATTCTTTTAACAACTACGTTCGGTTTCATTTTTTTATGTAGAAGCTTTCAAACAATCTTCTTTAGAGGAAGATTTATAAGCTGAAGAATTTGTCGATTTAACCTCAAAAGGAGCAAGATTACGCTCAAAACCCTTTTTCCCCTTCCCTTCTTGATAAGACTTTATTTTACCACTCCAAAATTACACTAACGGAATGATACTCATCCTGTGTGATGAATTTGAGCTCATGAAGAAAGCCAGTTGAGAGTTTGTCCATGATTATACAATTCATGAACTTACAGCCCGCTGATAAATTTTAGAAGAAATCGATTCTAAACTTCCCTGTTTTATCTTTTAAACTAATCAAGCTATTGTAGCTTTAGTTTCTCTAATCATTTTTGAAGTTAACATGTAATGAATTAAGGTGAATGAGAAACGTTTTAGAATTTGTTGTTTACTCATTTGCTAAATGCTTTATTTATTTTTTTATTTTGTACCATATTATATTAAATTTTAATTTCATTATAGCTGAAGGTGAATCAGTTGCAAGAAATATATAAAGGTAATTATCAGTGCCAGGCACATAAAGGAAAACTTGGTTAGCTTCACTTTTAAACTTCTCACTTTTATCAGAGAAGTTATGATCACTTACTCACCCTTAAAGATTGGCGGCGTTCATTGGCCATGAAAATTACAAAGATCAAAATGTCTCTGAAATTTCTGCTGAAGATTCTTTTGCACTTGTATGAGGGTCCGTACTCGCCGGTGCACAACTTGATGAAATGATGAGACTGAATTGTCCAACATTTGGATAATAAAAATACATGTTCTTCTCATTGCAACTATTCTTAATAAAAGTAAAGAAATTCTTCTTGTTTACACATTGCTTTAGATCATCAAACCAAATCTGAGAAGCATCCTTGGGAACTTCTGATAGGCAAAAGAGAATGGAAGAATAATCGTTTTTTTTTTAAACAATGAAACATTCTCATATTTAATTTCACCTATTTTCTGTACTGTAAAAATATTTTCTTCATTTCCAATTATATATTATATATACTATATATATATATTTATATATATAATATATATCCATCTATATTTATGCATCCTAATATATATATATATTGAAATTCAAAGTAATATATTATATATATATAATATATATAATATATATATAATTATATATATATAACAGGAAAATATGATTAAATAATGAAGAAATAATAGAGAAGGGGAGAATTTCAAAGATTTTTAGTTTTAAATTGACTATAAAAATTAATCTAGTATTACATTGAAATATTGAAAAGTTACAGAGAATAGAATTATTTATTTATAGAAAATTTTTATATAATGGGGAATAGACTCTTCTCTAACTTGCTGATTTCCTTCTTTCTGTTACACCAAAATGCTTCCAATTCTTGTCAAATCCAGAGCCAATCCTTTTCTGAAAGGATAGGATTTTATAGGCTCTTCTATATTATTATTATTATTATTATTATTATTATTATTATTATTATTATTATTATTATTATTATTATTATTTCTATTATTATTATTATTATTATTATTATTATTATTATTATTATTATTATTATTATTATTATTATTATTATTATTATTCAAAAAAAGATAAAATTCAAATTTATTTATTTATTCAAATTCTATAGTTTAAGCAAAATTATGTTTAATATAAATAATAGTTAGATCCCCTTTCACCCTCTAATTCATTTACTATGAAATGAAGGGAGACCAAGATTGGATTAGACAGCAATCAAAAAACCAATCTGTAAAATTTTCTCACCTTTGGTTTAAGAGTTTCCAAGTAGGAAACTGAGTTGTCCTTTTTGTCTTGATAATATGATAGAAAAATGATAAGGCCCTCTTCTAGGCTGGCCTGTTGTATAATACTACTTGGCCTTCTTCACTGCATAGAGTAGTATGTCCTAGGCCAAAATTTTTCTTTGTTTTTATCTAAAAAAAAAAAAAAATTATAGTTTTTTGTAGGTATTATTATTTTTATTATCAATGGCCACTGATTTTAGTTGTTGATTCTTTAATAAAAAATTTTTATTGCCAAATAGGCAGAGCAAGAACACAGTCTGCTCCTTAGTGTTATAAAGGTCTTGGCACCTCTCCAAATCCTAAGTTTATATTCCTCGTCAATTCTTGCATCACAATTTGCCGAGCTAAGCATGATTCGAGCTTTCGCTTGTTTATATGTAAACAAACCAGCAATTGAAATGGGATCAAAAATAAATTTTTTAAGTTCACTTAAATTTTTTTTTTTTTTTATTATTATTATTATTAATGTTATTTTATAACAGAAATGAATAAATAAATAAATCATTTATAATTGTGTTGTCTTTTTTTTTATTAAAAGAAAAGGCACTATTTCAAATCTTCAACTTCCAGTGGCCATAATAATAAAAATAATAAAACAAAAATAAACAATAAAAAATTATATAAATAGTATTAAAATAAACATATATTATATAAGGTTTATCATACATTATATAATATATATTTTTTTACACTGGGAGGGGACCAAAATTAAATTCTATTAAGAATTTAATTTTGATGAATATGTAAACTAAATTTGGAAACCAAATTTATTTTACATTGTTTTTATTCAAATATATATCATGTTCCTGTTAAACAAGGACATAGATATTTATTTGACTATTATATAGTTTGAGATATTAAAGTTGCCCTTGGTCTATGAGCTTTTTATGTAGCTCTACATTGAACTGCAGCTTTCCTTTTTACCCTACTGTCAGCATCACTATTATTATCCATATCATTAGTGGTGGAAACTGTTTCTGGCAGATTTTCATGAAATTTGGTATACTTTATTAATATAATATCAGATATGTGTCGGGTTATAATTTCTTGATTTGATTTTTTAATTTTTACAGAAACAGTTTCTCCTAAAAAATCATTATGAGTTATTTCTTGTACTGTTCGAATGCTGTAAAAGTATGGTTTAGTAAATTTTTCTTTGACAGCAACAATATCTCCAATTCCCAGTGAAGTGTGTTTTTTATTTTTATATTTGTCTTGCTGGTTAGTGGCAAGATATTATAGGTTAGCTAAGAATTCATCATAGTACAAATCATTCAAATTAGATTTCACTTTCCTGTATTTTTGAAAAATCAAATATAACTGATCCTGATCAGGTTCACAAGGAGACCAATCAGGATCATCTGAATGATCTACACCATCATGAAATAAATGAGAAGAAACAACCATTGGAACCTCATATCCTTTCAGCAATATCTCCGGTGTTATTGCAAATGGGATATTTTGATCCACCTCAGGGTTTCTTAATATTGGCTTAAATGCTACCGGCCTTTTATTTATAAGCATATTTGTTTCCCTAACTAATAAAGAAAACTCATCCTGCTCTAATATGTTTTTTCCTATGGCACTATAGATAATATTTTTAACCTGTTTGACTAAAGATTAAACTAAACCTCCTAGAAAACTAGCTTTACCAGGGTATGGTAAAAACTCCAAAACTTTTATGTTATGTAGAGTTAAATAATTTTTAACATCAATCATCAAGAAAATCTTTAATAATTTGCACCGAGCTTAAGTATACACTTCCTTGATCAACTAATATAAGTTGTGGAAATCCCAAATCAAACACATTGAAATTGAAAGCAGAAATAAAGCAGTTTATATCTTACATTTTGACAATAGAAACAAGGTTTACAGCTCTAGTATATGTGCAAGTTATAATTAATATTGTAAAACCTCTTCTACTACATTATTTATTTTTTATATTAAAAGGTCCAATATGGTCAAGAAATATTTCTCTAAATGGAATTTGTGATGGATTTATCCTATAATCTTTGTAATGGTTCTAATTAATTTTTATGGTTCTGCCATACATTAATTTACATTTTATGCAGTTTTTTATATTCTTCTTAACTACTGAATATGCTGTTGGAATATAAAACTCCTTTCTTATTATAGCTAGAAGTTTATAAACACCTGCATGTTTCATTTTTACATGTAATTCTTTAATTATTAAATCAGTTAGTGAATGATTTTTATGTAATAATATTAGATTTTTTTTTATTAAAATCAGCATCTAAGTTTGCAAATTTACTCTTTACTCTAATTATATTGTTTTATCAAGAAAAAGATTAAGTTGTGTGACCAAATTTGTTTCTTTATTATTTTTTGGGTTTATTAAATATTGATATGTTTCTGAAAAATTTTCTTGTTGATATTGCCTAAAAAATGACATTACAACTTTCTTCATATGAGCATATTGCATTTAGGTCACAATTGGAAAACAGAGTGGGGGTTTTCTCATGTACTTTAAGCTTTAAATTATGAATAAATTTTCTCACATAGTGTGAAACCTTAAATAGTTTATTCAAAGAAGAAAACCTATCTAATTTAAATAAGGGTACAAAAGAAAAAGTTTGAATATTTATAAAAATATTAAAATCTGTACTATTTTTATATAGGGATTGTGAACAGTGACTTTTAACCTTTCATTATTGTTGTTTAATATAGGTCCAGTTTAAATAAAGTGAATTTTTTTAAATAAAACCTTAATGAAACACATCGAGTAACGTAATCACTAGGATTCTGAGATCCTTCACAATGATGAAAAGTTATCGGGTGTTTTTACATGCAGTTTCAATAAAATTAGCTTGGATTATTTATAATTTTATTTTTGCAATTTTGTTTAATTTTTCAATTTTATTATTAATCCAATTCAATGTTACAATTGAATCAGTATATAAATGTAATTTATTATTTTTAAAGCGTGTGAAAGTATTAGTTTAAAATTGTAAAATTTCTATTAGACCCTGAACTCCAAATTTACAGCAAAATAAGCTCTAACTTGGAATAGATCTATATTGTTTTATTTGAAATTAATTTATTTTTTGCACACAAAAAAATGCAGCTCACTACTATCTATTTTTGTAATATAAGACACTACCATAAATGTCTTTACTTAGCATCGAGTAAATGCTATAATTATTATGAAGAGTAGCATAATCCCCAATAAATCTTTTTAGTTCTGGTTTTTACTTTTATTATATTGTGAGCAAATATTTTTATATTCTTTTAGTAAATTACTATTTAGTTTTGTGTCCCAAGTTATATCTTTGTTATTTTGCAGTTTATGTAAAAATAATTTAGCTTTATTCTTCCCAGGAAGTCCAATATTTAGTAGGTCAAATAGACCATTTATAGTAGATAAAATAGATTGCAAAGTGTTTGCTTTGGGATCCATTTCATTATTTTTATTATATAAGGTATCATTATGAGTATCCCACATCATCCCTAATAGTTTTATGTCATTATTTATAGGCTCATCTAAATTACTATATTATCTTATTCACTATAATTTAATTTTTTAAACTCTGGTGAATTACTATGAAATTGTTGCAAATTGAACCCATAATTGTTAAATATTACACGAGACCTATGATAAGCAAGAATAATTTCACTTTCAGAAGATGAAGAATAACCTAAGTTATCCATATAAGACAGGTTATACAAAATCTTCCTAAGTTCATATTCAAACTCATCACAAGTATGAACATGCAATATTAATATTATGTAAAGTGCCATCATGAGAATGGAAGGGCTACATCTAATACCAAACGGAAGTCGCATTAATTTATAAGAAACGACACTAAAATCATTTTCTTTTATATTTTGAACCACAAAAAAATGGAATTTTTCTGTATCCTCCCAAGGCAATTTAATCTGGTGAAAGGCTCTCTCCAAGTCGAATACCAACAGATACTTAATAAACCTTAGTAGTGTTAATGCAATATCCAATCTGTTATTTATATTAGGTCCTGGCAAGCTAACATTATTATGTGATAAATTAGTTGGTTGAGTTTTATCACATAGGTTCGACAAATATACAATTCGGCATTTTGTCGTTTCTACATGATCTCTAAAAACTGCATTATGAGCTAAAAATGAAACTTTGTTATTATTTTTAACTGTATTTATTTCAACAGGTTGAATGATACCTTGGTTAAGTTGGTTAAATATGACATTATTATACGCTTCTAATTTTAGAGGCTCTTTTTTATATTTTTTAAGTATTGATTTCAATACAGAATTAGCCAAAAAAAATTATTTGCAAAAATTTTATTTAATTTATATGTCCATAAACAAGGCATAATCAATCGACCTGATCCATATTCTACATGTGTATTTTGTAATCAGACGGTATATCACCCAAAATCTTCTTGTGAATTTTTAGGACATTCAAAACTATCATAATTTATATATCTTTTAAATTTTTTTCTACTAAATCGTCATACTAGTGAAAGCTTATTATTATTTTTGACTAGAGATTGATAGAGTAATCCATTTCTAGTCATTCCATCTTATTTTTTCTATTTTGACATTTTTTGCGAGCATGTCGGCTTGCTCTGTAAATTTCTTTATATATTCAAATATGGCAAATTTTTTATTAATTAGTTAAAGTCCCCCAGCTAATAAGATTCCTAAAGAAGTGTAATATAACAGTGAAACTGTTGTTGTCAATCAAATGCAACATGATTTATTGTAGTTATGTGGGCTCCATGCACAGCCTAATAGTATATGATTCCGTTATTTTATATTTTTTTAGGTTATCAGCTTAAAGTATTTTATGTTCATCAAAGCTTTTACAATTTGAGGGAAGGTATATTCACTCTGGTTTGTATTTGAAGGGACTACAGCTGCAACAATACTGTTATTTTTATTATTTATTTTTATATCAACTTCTATAATAGAAGTTTTGTAATATTTGCTTTCATTGAAACCCTTTACATTAGCATTATTTCAGACTGTACAATTTATATTTAATTTTTTGTGCTACTGTTTGAGATATAAAATTTATTTCAGACCCAGAATCATATAAAACCCTTAGGTCTTGGTTGTTATTGCTTTTATTTATACAAGTTGTGGTGAAAGTAGGAAGTGTTATATTTTGACTGCTTGTTACATTTAAGGAGCTTAATAACAAACAATTTGCTACTTGCTCTGAAAATGGGTTTTCTACAGGAGTAACATTTAATTCCACAACACTGGTTGATGTTTCTGCTTGTGCATTATTTTTATTTTTATTATTTTTTGGTTTTTGAGTTGGATTAGGTCCACTTTGTTTTTTACATAAAAATGCGGAGTGCCATGAGTTACAGTTTCTACATTTATTACTAAATTTGAACTTACAAGTTTCAATTTTATGATTTAAATATCCACACTTAATACAACCTCCCAATTCTTTGATTTTTTGCAATTTGGATTCAGGTGTTTTGAAAGTTGGGCAACTATACAATTTGTGGTCCATACAATCTGATGTTTGTAATGTTTGACAATGGAACACCCACCCTTTTTTTTTCAGTATTTGTTTTTTTGTTTTTTATTCACATCAATATTAGTAGCTAAAGCTACTGTTTTTTCTTCAACTTATGATGTTGTTTTATTAGTGTATGATTTGTATTTGTTTTGTTTTAGGAATAATAAAACTATTCTATTATGAACTTCAAATGCATTATTTAAATCTTCATCCAAATTGGAAAGTATTATTGTAATATTGATATATTTGGAGTTTGATAATTGTTAGGCAAACTATTCCACAGAAAAGTATGACAAAATCACCTTACTAGGTTAATTTTTTAAGCATCTACTTGACTTTCTATTAATTTAGCTTCACTAACCCAATAAAAAAATTATTAGTTAATTTAGTTTTATCAGTTTTTCAATAACTGAATATTGTTGTAAAGTTTTATTGCTGACACATTTAAGCAAATTTTTTGCCATATCATAATCCATATCTTCCATAGGGCTTTGTATTAAAATTTTAGCTGGCCCTTTGAGTTGTTTCATTAAACATGAATGTCTAGCAAATTATTATATTTTCTTTTCCATAATTTCTTCAAAATTTTTTATAATCTATCAAAGTTCTTCAGGTTTCCATCAAATTAGGAAGCTGGAGTCGGTCTTTAAACAGAAAACCTAGTTCAATATGAGCATTATTCTGAGAAATATTTTGCATAGGGCTATTTTATTTTCAAGTTCACTTATTAAAGATGAGATGCTGAAGGCATAAAATTCATTTTTTTCACAAAATTTTATCTGCGCTTTCAAAGTAAATTCTTCGCAGTCAGCAAATTTATTTATTATATCATTATCTAACTCTGTAATTTCAACTAGGTTTGTTTTTAATCTATCTATAGGATCTTATTAACTAATTTGGTAATAATGGCCTCTTGGTTCCTCGTCTTTTAACGAGAGTCAAAAAACTTGTTGAATAATGAGGTGGCTTGCCCCATCCACTAATCATTTTCTTCAAACAATTATTTTCATTATTTGCATTAAGACATTCATAACTATAATTAGTAAACCAGTGATCCTACTTATTATTAGTATTGCAGCAGTAGCAGTAACCAGATTATAATCATCTATGGTCTTTGCCAAATTTCTTGTCTTTCAAGTGATACATATCCCGGCAATTTAAGCTAATCAGGCTCGGAATCATCCTCTAAAATCTAAATTCATAAGCCAGTAATCATAATCTGTCTAAGTGTTGATCAATCCAATTTCATCCTACCTACGAGCATGCAAGTTTTGGGGCTCACTGCCCTCACTACCGCATTCGCCACTGGTAGGCGAGATGAAATACTCGGTGAATCATGTAGTGATATGATCAGAAATCACTCGACACCACATTAGGCTACCGATCTAGGGGGTACGCGAAAGTATTTTGATGGAGAATTTATATTTCTTACTATAATTTATCGTATATCCAATTATGCTAATAAGAGTGGAAATAGTTTAAACGAGAGAGTATGGTCTTGTAATACATGTTGTTTGTATAACTACATATATTATAGTGGTCGAACAAGCCTTTGCAAACCGTTTTTTTGGTGTATCACATAGACTCCTAAATCGGACTCAGTCGGGAGAAGAGATGTGTCAATCATAAGTCCACGACGGATAAACAGTCCCTATATTTCTATCGCTATATATCACGAGGAGCCCAGCACCGCAGAGCTGGACGCCAATTAGCACTCTACGAGTCTTGATCTCATATGTGTTTGTACACTACTCTAATTATGTTATAATTTTGAGTACCAGTGCTGTGGATTTTGCGCTTTTTTTATGAGTAATACGTTAGTGACGAAGGGATTTTTTGGATTGTAGTTATTGCGTCAGGTCTTCTCGCGCTTGTGCAGCTTTTTTTTTTATCTTTGGTGTTTTTTATTTTTTTCTTTTTTTTTTTTTTTGTCAGCGAACAAGCTCCTCAGTCTGTTTTTCAATGTTTTTAAGTCGTTTAATTTGTCAGTTGTGTAGGATTAGATGATGGCTGACTTCTATTAAGGGCTGATTTTGCATTCTGTGAGTTCGCCTACTGCTATAATATCATGTTACTGTTGTCAATAATATATTGCAATTGTCATCAATATTTTTATTTATAGGTAAACCTATGGAGATTCTTTCTAAGCACCTTGTTGTAATGTCTAATATCGGAGAGTTCTAATAGATATAAATAAACGATGTTAGGCATCATTATGGTGGTTTGAGATCGAGGTGGGATGTATGGATTTTTTTATTAGTTGTGCAAACAATTATTCACTTGGTTGTGTAATGCAGAGTTCTGTATTAATACTATAGATTTTTCTTTGGGATATAATTTGTTGCAGTTCTCTTTCTTTTATTTGAATTGATTAAGGTATTTATTATATTTTTCTTTCAATGCTCTCGTGTTTGGTTTTATATATAGGCCATACATATTATGTGTTAGTCTGTTTTTATCTTTTGTGTGGCGTCTTATTCTTAGTAAGGTGTTAATATTTATCTATATCAGGTAGAAAGTGTGGGTTTAAAAATTTTTTGCATTGGATAACCATTGGTGCTAGTGATGTTCTATTAATCTCTGCAATGCGTCTTAGATGAGATTTTATTATAATGTGTTTCTTGCCTTGTTTTTATTGAAAGAAGGCTGAGTTCGGTTAGGGCTGATAAAGTTTTTGGGTGTCTGTAGTAGTATTATGGTATATACCTGGTTATTAGAGATGAGCTGAAGTTGAATATTAATTGCCTCTAATGAAAAAGATGTACCTTAGCCATTCTATTAGGATTACTACAGTCATTTGTAGGGCGTGATGTTCCATTCGAGAGTCCCATGATAAATAATATTATGTATCTCTACTTACTAATGAAATTGATGTTGATACGAGAGTATACAAGCAGCTTTGTGTATCATCATCTATAATCTTAAGGACAAAATATTTCAGATATGTGGAAATTAGGGGGGTCTATTTTATATATAAATATATTTATTGAGTAATATTATGTTTTTTTAAATTTTATTTGATATTATATGATGCGTGAGTGTTAGAAAATTTGTGCGTTTGTTTCATAAATGAAGATATTATTTGTAGTCGATTTGTGATGTTTCAAATTGAATATTTTTGGTATTATGAGTGCTCACATGAGCACATCGGTCTTGATCAATGTACCCTAAGTTGCTTTCAGGATTGTATTACGTTAGGAAACAAATCGAGAAGAGGTGAGTGTCTTTGCGTTAAACTTGGATTTTTGTTATAATGTTGTTCTCATTGTACTATTCTAATTATTATTTTTAGAGAATTGGAAATGTAAGGAAGTATACTTCATATGTTTAATTTTTTATACAATTAATTTTCTCAATTGAAAGTATGACTAGATTATGATTGAAGTTCTTATATGATGTGGGTGGTTTGCGTATATTATGCGTGCAAGGTCTTCTCGAATAAGCTGGCAGGGAATAATTGTTAACAATGGGCACTAACAATCACTGGGAGAGGGGTGAAGATTGGGTACAGGCTTTTATTGCATGAACTCATCTGTTAACAGGAGTTGCATATAATGGATTCTGAGTGTTTATTCCCTTGATGCACAAAATTTCTTCTATAGATAACTGCATATTTGGGGTGAGCCCGTGGTTTTGCCTCTCTGAACCTGTGATTGGTTCTATACGCAGATAATTAAACCGGAGATAGGGTGAGCAGATCACCTGTGCATCACTGGATTTCATTCCCCCCCAAAATGGATTAAAAATAATAAAGATAAAAGCAAATACGATTTTTATAAATAGGGAGAAATTTAAGGGACTTATCTCTGGGCTCCAAGGTGATTTCTGGGGCGATGGATCTGGCGAGGGGAGATGATGAAAGTCGCATATGATTTGGGGCCACCTCGAAGTTTAAGGCCCGTCCTGATTGTTCTAATTCGAAACTTTGGTGCTTTGGCACATCGAATCTTCTGATCTGAAATAAGGAGGGTAAACGCCGGTTGGACTAACGGCACGCAGGACAGAACACAGACACGCTCACACAACACACATACTGCACACACACACTACACACATATCATTAAATATATTATATATAAGTATTATAAGTTTATATATATAATATATATGATAAATTGGGGAAATAAGAAATCATATATAAAGTATAGTATAGTGATTAATTATTTATTAATTTATACTTAAATATATATAATATATTATCTATAAATAAGTATATATATATGGTAAACCTAAACAAAGATTGTTACTTTCCCCGCCCATGAGAATATCTCTGAAAACAAAGATCTAGGATACAAGAAACATATCTGAATAACATATATGAAATCAGCTTATGAAATCATATACTGGAAATATGTAAAAAAAAAATTAACTTTCATTTTTATTTTTTTATAAAAATATCTCGAAAAATATTCGATAGTTAAGAAAGAAACTAAACAAATTATATGGAATCTGCGTAAAAAATTCTTTTAGGGGACTCGCGAGCCGACGGGGAGCCAAGAGGGGGACGTTTTCCATACCCCGTAGGGGAGGTGGCGGGAGGAGGGACCCCTGCGACTCATCCCACATCCAAATGAGCGGGGATTCCGGAGCCTCTCCCGGAAGGGGCCGGAAATAGTCCTATCCCCGTCGTCCCACAGGAAGGCTGAGAGACCCCGACCGTTTGCTATCTTTGACAGGGTTACCCTGGGGTTATTACTCTTATTAAAAAAAAAAAATCTGTTTTAAATACATAATTTTAAAATTTCTGTTCATATCTATATATATGTAATATTAGTTTTTCTGTACCTATCGTATTTATTTTTGGAAGATACTGAAAAAAAATAATTTAAAAAAAAAAATTTTATTTTTTTCAATTTTACATTACAATTTTCAATCCACGCTGATTCCACATATATGAATTATAGATTTTTCACTCTGTACCTATCTTAGTTTTCGAGATATCATGCGGGCTAACTTCTCTTAAGTAATTATACTACCACACCATACTTATATTCTATACCCTATAAGGTATTGAGACCTACTTATATATATACATAAAGTATTATTTATACTAATATTAATATGAAATATATAATATAACTATATTATGGAGTTATATCCTTTAATTATGGTTAGATTATAATATGTAATAGTGGTTAACTGTTTTACTGGATCTTATAAAGTCAAGTATAAAATATATGGTTACACAATGCATTTAAGTTGCTGTCTTCCTTAATATACCTCCTCTGTAGTAATACATTCAACGGCACAAATTGCCAACCTCTTAGCCTGTGGTGAACGCTGAACGTTATCGCTCAACGTTTGCTCTAGTTTCCAATAAACATTTCCAGAGCTATTTCGACACTCTCTAATCACTCCTTCTTTGCAGAGAGGGCAGATATAAATCATCTTTAGAAGAAAATTACATGTGAGGCATTTATATAAGTTGGAGTGGATAGAGAGTGCGAATAGCTCTGGAAATGTTTAGCTTGGTGAGACGTTTGGAGCGAAAGTCAGCTTCACCACAGGTAAAGTGGCAATTGTGCCGTTTGAGATACTACAGGAGGAAAAGGAGAAGCACTTAATTGCATGTAATATTATTATATACAATATATATACTATATATTATATATATATTACTAATTAACTATATATATATATTATATATATATATTATATAGTATATTATATATATAATATATATATATTATATATGGTGAAACTAAGAAGTTACCCGCATGTATCTCGAAAACTAAGATAGGTACAAGATAATGGACATTATATATATATCAGCGTATGAAAATTTGTATGGAAAATGAAAAAAAAAATTTTATTTTTTATATTTTTTTTTTCATATCTCCAAAACTACGATAGGAAAAAAACTAATAAACATATTTAGAATCAGCGTATAAAAAATGTATTAAAAAAGATTTTTTTTTTTTTTACTAAAAGATACCCCAGGGTAAAACGGGGGGGGGGGGCCGCAAAGATGCAAAGCAGTCGGGGTCTCTCCGGCCTTACTGGGGGACGAAACGGGGTAAGGACTATTTCCCCCCCTCCGGGGAGGGTCTCCGGAACCCCCGCTCTTTGGTATTTGGGTGTCGCGGGGGTTCCCTCGCACCCCTCCCCTACGGGGTATGGAAACGTCCCCCCCTCTGTCCCACGTCGGCTCGAGTCCTATATATATAAAATATGTTTTTTACGCCTGATTTCCATATTATTGTGTTGGTTATAGTCTTTAACTTCTCCTATCGTAGTTTTTCGGAGATATAAAAAAAAAAATAATATATCGAAAAAAGTTTATAAATTTTCTTTTCATTTTTTCCCTTAAGTTTTTTTAAGTCTTGCGGTACGCCACATATATGTTATCAGTTTTCTGTACCTATCTTAGTTTTCGAGGTATCATGCGGGTAACTTCTTGAGTTTGGCGCTATTACATATATAACATTATAAATATTATAATATAAGTATAAGGTGATTCTTATTTATTTATTATATATGGTATACCATTATATATGGATATATATAATATATATATATGATATACTACCTATATATATATATATATAGGTAATATGACTATATAGTATAAAACTATGTATGGTGTGTGTGTTGTGTTTGTATTGTATGTGTAGATGTGTGAGCGATGTCTGTGTCTGTCAACTGCTGCAGCCGTTACGTCACAACCGCGTTTACCCTCCTTATTTCAGATCGGTTAGAAGTACTTCGATGTGCAAGCCACAAAGTCTTCACTGATAATTAAAGAAATAATCAGAAACGGCTTAAACTTCGAGGTGGCTCCCCAAAAATATTGCAGACTTTCATCATCATCCTGCCAGAATATCCGCCCGAATCTACCTGAAGCCTCAGAGATAAGTCGCTTAAATTTTCTACCATATTTATTTTTGTCATATTTGCTTTTTTATCCTCATATATTTCTGAATTTGGGGTGATCGTAATATTCGGTATGCACAGGACTGCTCCAATGGGTACTCTTTATATTATCCTGCGTATATATGGAACCAATCACAGTTTCCAGACGGCAAAGCACTCCCGCCCAAATGCAATAGAAGAATTGGTGCAGGATAAAACCTATTCAGGTATTATCATGAGCAACCTGTGACAACTGGTTTTAATTCAATCTATAAGATGATAACCAATCCTTCACACCTCCAGTGATTGATTTTCCAACAATGATTCCACTGCCACTTAATGTCGACAGAACTTGCAGCGCTAAATCCAAACCTCCAACACATAATTGCGACATCAATCAGCATATCTTCATTGAATAATTAATTTGTATAAAAAATAAACATTAAAGTGAACTCTCCATACCTAATTAAATATATAATACACCATAACACTTAAACAAAAATCCCAATTTAAGCAGACACTTCAACCTTCTGATTTTCCATAACTTATGACATCCTATCAACGCGAATAACAAAACCCAATCCAAAAAAGTCTCATTAAGCTTTCATATAAAATATTCAGTTTATTTGGATTGCAAATGCCATTTTGTGAAGAACAGGGCGATCCAATTTCAACTTACGCAATCAAATAGAAATAAAATTAATTAAAAACATATAATGATATAATTTTATATGTGCACATCATCCACTAATCATGACAATAATGTCCTAGTAGATTATCCGTATCCAGTCTTTTCTCCATTAACCAATATAATAACATAATATTATTAGCTGGGGGACTTCAATGAACATCACCCCACATGACTTAGAATCCAAAGAGCAGACACATTTATTAACAATTTATATTCACTCAGCATCCTTAATAACAGAAACAAAATCTACACAAAAGACCCCTAGCATAAACCAGACTCCACCTCATAATCAAATAAAAACAACTGCTACAAATTAATAAAATAATTCCTAATTTAAAATACAAAATAAAACACTCCCACGTTTTACAAGAAAGCAAAAATTTAACCCCAACTTCTCCCCTGAAATATACACCCTTACAAAATAAAGAAACGCCCCAAGATAAAACAGACAACCAAATATAGGCCAAATAAACCAAATCACGGACATTAATAGTATAATAAATACCTTAATCAATTCAAATAAGAAAGAGAACTCAACAATAATACCGCTACAACAAGAATATTTTGCACAATAAAAAAAATCCGTACATCACACACTCAACCACCAAAACCTACGAATCTATATGTAAGCATAACAATAAAATTCCCAGCCTAAAAAAAAATGACAATGCAATATTATATTGACAGTAACATGATATTATTAGGGCAAGGGGACTTCAATGAATCAAATCAACCTTAAAGCCACAATCTCCACCACTGACAAAGTATTAAACGACTTAAAAGAATTAAAAACGAATCAGAACTTAACGCTGACAAAAAAAAAAAAAAAAAAAAAAAAAAAAAAAAAAAAAAATACACTTCACAAGCATGGGACGCGGAACCATATATAAAAATGATAGAGACGTTAAAATATAAAAAAGCAATGAACACTAACACAACACTAGGGTTAGTAGTGTACAACACATATGAGACCAAATTTAGAGGCTAATGGCTCCAGCCTGCCGGTGCGTACCTTAATACCGGGATTAGAACCATATAATATTGAGAACGTTTTTTCGTGTCTGACTATGAATGCCATTACTTTCCGCTGAGTCCGATTTAGGATCTATTGATCCCAAAATTTGAGGCCTGCCGACCACACCTTGTTGTGGTATCACACTGTTGTTAAGCACTATACCCCTTTTTACTTTTCCCTCTTTTAGCAAGGTTGCGGTTGTCGTATTCTCCTTCAAACTTCTAACCCAAACGGCCTGGGTGGTGTGCCTAACCTTTGTCCCGAGTTCTTCACTGCCGCTACGCCATCGTATGAATGGGGGTGAGCCCCAAAACTTGCAATGCTCGTAGATAGATGAATTTTGGCGAGTGCATAGAAGAGGATGAATGAATTAGAGTAGAAGATGATTCCGGAGCCTGAGTTGGTTTAAGTGCGTGAGCGCAGAGCCAGATTGGACCAAAGAGGAAATCTGTCTACAATCAACATAATGAGTCAAATGAGGTGTCCTTATTAATATATATATATATATATATATATATATATTAGTATACTAATATGTCACTCTATTATATATATAGACAATCCCCTATTATTTATTATCAATATTAGTTATTATTATATTTTTACATTATAAACATTATATATGAGGGATTATATATATATATTATAGTATAGAATACTTTTTATATAATTTAAATACCTATAGTATACTATATAGTATATATTATCAACTATTATATACTATAATATTATATAGACCATGTTTTAACACGTAGAATTCCGATTTTGAGGATAATATTACAGTAACCTTCAACATGCTGAAGCTCCCCTTGGGGACGGTTTCCCATATATGAAAAAACAATAGAAAGTACGTATACAGTATGAAGAATTGTGATGAAAAGGAATAAAAAGGAAGGATATAGGAAGTCTCGTATCGAATCTAAGAGCAAATGAGTCATTGTGGTGTCTGCGTCAGAACCGGATGCGGTGAACCGAGTGTGGTGTCTGTTTTTAGCATATATAATATAGATTTAGATAGGGCTAAAATATAATGGGGGTTAATTATAATTTAGTTTTATAATATGTAGTTCTCATTTTTGAGGGTTTCAGAACCCTGCAAGGTGTCTGAAGACCCCTGGAGCCTCAACTGAAAAAGAAGAAAAGCCACAGAGTGCAATGAACACGCAGGAATGCGTAATAGATGAAGTTGAATGACGGAATAAGAAGAAGTCTCATATTCAGAGCAAATGAGTCCATTGTATAATAGCAACGTGCCCTGAAGCCGGAGGCGTAGAGCCTGCGCGTGGCATGTAAAACCAAAAGTAAAAGCACTAGCTAAATTGCGTAGCCGAGGAAATGATTAAGAAGAAGGAATGAATAAGAGTTTCATGTGTCGCAGAAATGAGCGCCATTGTCGGAGCAGAGCAGATTCCTCCGCTCTCGATGATACACATACTAGTACCTCACATATATATGTTTATAAGAAGTAGCCCTGTATCAACATAGATATCCAGAAACTCTCAACGGTGTCCTGTGAACCATCGTGTTGGAGTGGAGTTACCCGGCGTAAAGTACAGAATGTATAGCAGAAGAAGAATTGCGCAGAGTTGCATAAGAGTAATTCAGAATGACGCAGGATGATAGATGATTCTGAGGAGGGTCAGATATGGTAAGGTCCCCCATGAGCATCGGGACCGAACATCCCCATAATGGGATGTGGAGTTAATGGAGCTGACGAGGAATACGAGATTGAGTACTACGGTGTTTGAAACATTGCTTGCATTTTGAAAACAGAATGATATCAGGCTGCTTTCTCACTACACTCATTCATCACCTAAAGACGTATGCAGAGTTCGTATACGTTGAGTCCGACATTTTATTTTATAACAGAAACATTTCTATTTTATTGATAAAAAACCTGTTTCATTATTTGAAGTTTTTGAGTGTCATGATCGCTCTACCGACGAATTTCATGACCATGGTTTTCAATAACTATAACCAATTATTTTTTAATTTAAGTTGTATTCATATACCCTACCAATTCAGTAAGCGCGTCAACATCGTAATTGGGAGCGCTTAAAATGGACCTGGACTCAGCATAGCAGATACAGGCTGTCCTCCACCCAGCTAATATGCACACTGCTTTAACCGCTTTACTGCTTATACTGCTTCACGTCCTATAAGAACATGCATTTAAGGTAAAATAATTTTCATAATTATAATAAAATTAATAAATTAATACCAAATAAAAGTACAATAATAATATAGTAAATAATCAATTAAATTAATAATAATAAATATAAATAATAATAATAATCAATTAATAAATACCCAATAATCCTAACAATTGAAATTGAATTAATAAATAATAATAAAATACCACTACTACTATATATCCATAATAATAGAATAATAATAATTATTATATAATGAGATAATAATAATAATAAATAATAATAATAAAAATAAATAATTAAAACAATCATTAATTAAATTACCTATCAATAATAGTCATTAGAGAGCATGTTTCTGGCATTATCGTCAGGTTTTTCCAACGGTTTAAGGTGAATTCTCGGGGTGTCTTTGATATCAAATCTGACGGTGTTTTTCTCTACACACGATCAGGATTTTTGAGATATCACATTAATTGCTGGTTTCAAATAAGCAGGGAAATTTATTATTCATGTTTTTGAAAGAGTCTGAATCAGACTTATTAGACGAGAATAAGTTAATACAATATGGATAATAATGAAAATAACATTTAATGATCCTTTTCACAAATTTGTGATAGTGAATGCATATATATGTGAGTGAATGCTTATTACCATTATTATAGAATTGACATGTGAAATTAAGGAAAGTATGTACAAAAATGTAAATTGACAGATGTCATTGTACATTCTGCATAGAAAGCCTCTTCTTTGACGATCTCCGATCTACAGCTTGGGGAATGTCTTATTTCTTGCATAGGACCAAGCAGAAAACTCTATCACATTATTTTTTTGCTAAAAGTAGAATTTGCAAATAGTGAGTTTCTTCTTCCATACCTGTATGTCTTGAGAAAGCGTTCACCTTGCTTCTTTGCTCACGTGCGCCTCTAACGTTATTCTCGGAAGTCGCCCAAAGTGACATGTAAGCTAGTGAACTTTGATCTCAATTCTACATCCAAGTGCTTGGGAACTAAAGAGCAGCTCCTCATTGTTGTAACTAAGTGTGGATCCCTGATGAGTTTTCTTATTTGAGGCCCATCAAATATTCCTGCCTTTTAATATTGTGCAGTTTGGAAAAGATCTGAAAATCATAGCCGAGCATTCTCCAGTGTGATCAAGAACCTTGACGGATCTGCTTTACTTAACCAAGTTTTTATGTGCAGTGCGCGGAGAAATACAATTTCTATTCCTACTCAACACAGGCTCATTCCTTGATAAGTCTTCGTCACCAGGCGCAAACTGAGTATTTTCACTTGGTGCGCCAGCAGTCTTTTGTCATCCAGAAGGAAACAAGTGGTAATTTGGTGTAACGCTCCTTGCCTGCCTGGCCAGCAACGAAAAATATCAATCATTAATTTTATCAAATCCACACATATTAACCATCCATTCTCATAATGGCTACATTAAGCAAATCTAATTTCAGAACCTTAGTTCCGTTATCTTGATGTTGGCATACTCTTCTTTCATCTGTACAGATTGTCCTACTGGGATTGAACATATATATTTCTGTTGTGCAAGTATACTGCGGTACATTAAACTCTTTGACTTTGACTGTCAATAAAATATAATTAAATAATATATATAAAATATATTTACCGGCCATTTTAATTCACTATGAAATCTCATAGTCACTAGCACGTAGCAAGACAATCGCTCATACCTTGAGAAAGCAAGCCCTCAACACATTACAATATAAATCAAGTCTGACCCAATCTGAATTGGACACGCACTTTGCAAATGCTGTTTTCTCTGTAAAATCATATGTGCTAACATCCCACAAATCTAACACCAATGCCATTAATGGTATAATTAAGCAATCGATTACCATGAAATTTCTGGAATGTTGCATACTCTTCTTTCAGTTTTCGTACAGAGTGTCCCTTTAATTATGGGATTGAACCATTATATATCTCTGTTGTACAAGTAACACACGATTGAATTTAAACTTTTTTAACATAAATATCATTAAAATAATTAAGACATACAATTATATAAATATAATAAATAAAAAGTCTTCTTTCACTTGAATCATATTCGAGCAGTTCCATATTGAGAAGAATCCTTTCAAAATCACTTCAATAAACAAGTTGACCATCTGAATGGAAGTACTTTCGCAGCGCTGATCTCTTTTACCATAAAAGGAGACACTAGTGCCAGATCTGAGTATTCCTTTCTCATTCAGCCTGGAAGCCAACAATTCAGCAGACTGCTTTGATAAATGCAAATCTCTTACCAGATCATTCAATTCATTCAGACTAAACATAGCAATTGTATCAGAATCTGCAACAGATAGCGTATATTCGGTCAGAGCATCATCGTCATCATCTATAGAAGAAGGTAAACTGATATTTTCAACATCAATCTCCAGTAGTTCAGTAAATACAGGCACAGGTATTTCCTCACAGTGTTCAACTGATCGACTAGCAGATGGCATATTTGGGTATTGTAAGTGGTGTCTGTTTGTCTTATTGAAACCTTTTACATTGACAAGGCAGAAGTAGCAGTCAACAAAATGATTTGTTGGTTCTCTCCAACCATTTGCACACCAAGCCTCAGATTAGCATTCTTCCTTTAGACCATGACCGCAATACTATAACACACATTTTGCACACTTTATGAGGAGCCCAATATTTGTTTTGAACTCCCAGTCCTAATTAATAGTAGAGCAAGCATCACAATCTCTTGAGCAAAGGTATTATGTTTTGCGCCTTTGATCTTTACAAAGTTGTTACAGCTACCACAGATTGATATGGCAGACATATCAATCTCGTGTGGTCTCATTACGGCATCTCCTCTTTCCGTTGTTTGTAGCCATTGTTAGATACAACCCATGTGCATTCATTATTGATCATTGACATATATATCTAGTAATGTCAATAAAATACTGTATTGTAAATAATGTAATCAAGTAATAATTGTGAAATTGTACCTATAAAACATGATATATAAAAACACTATTGTCACGAAATACATACCTTCTATTTATCAATAAACGCAGTCACTGCACTAAGCAACAACTTCCAATTAATTCAGTGACTAAATGTTAATTTCGGGTAAATCCATGAAAATGGGTTTTGCCGATTGCATAGAAATGGTTAATGGCCTGAATTGAGGGCAAAGCAAATAATCAATAGATCATAAGATTTAAATTTAAGCACCCTCGAGTTAGTAACAAAATCGAGCTGGATAACAGTCCATGCCAGAAAATAAAGTGACTTTTATTTTGTAAGACCGCAGTGTAATAATGTATAGTAAATTTGTGTAGCATATACTATTATAGTATATAGTCGTTTTTATAAGTGGGTCTTGTATCACATATATATCATAATATATATATGTATATATTATATATAATATCACTATATTATATATATATATTGATATTGTATAATATCTGTTAAGTATACCTATTTTTACGTATATATATATATACTACATATAGTATTATATATATATACTATTACTATATATATACCTATATTTTGTATTTTAATATATACTCATACATTCTATATATATATTATTATATATATATATATATATATGACTTATATCATAGTATATATATATATATAATAAATTATATATCATAAATATAATAAATTTAATAATTTCCCTCATTAATTATATATATTATATATATACACTATATATACGCTACCCTGATTCTCAATATGTATATATGTATATAACTACTATATATATACTATACAGAGTTATTTAATATATCTATATTATCATATATATAATACTAAATAATATTAATTTATATATATTACATACTCAGGTCCACACGAGGTCCACTGTATTAGATTAATATCTATTATAATAGTATATATACTATATAATATATATATATATATATAGTTATTAATAGCTATATATATTAATATCTATACATTAATAACAAGTGACATCTTTCATATATATAACTATATAGTAGCTAACTCTAGTATATATATAATACTAGTATATATATAATATTATATTAATATATATAGTATATATAACTTAGATACTATATATATATATAGTTATAATTATATATATATACTTTTGCAGATGGAGAGAGTAGTCAGTTGGCTAGTAGTAGTAGCGTGCAAAGTAATAAAGTAGTGTAGTATAGTAGTAGTAGTAGTAGCTAGTAGAAATAATAATCATAATTTCATTTATAATCATTAACTAAATACTATTTTGGTTGATATTTAATCATGATTTATACTATTTATTTAATCTTTCTAAACTATTAACTATAATCATTATAAGTAACGCCCCAAGATCTGATACTTATTTAATCTTTCTGCCAACATATATCATTTTCTCTATAATTTCTCACCTTCTGTAACTTAAGCTATTATATTTTTATTGTTGTTTTAAATATTTTTAACTAATCTAAACTTTTAGTAAAATGATCAGTCAGATCCATTATTACAATGGAGTTCCTCCCACTCATCCCTTCCATTATCTTGTGATCTATTGATTAAGCGATTAAAGCCATGATTCAGTGAAAAATAAGTTCATAAACTTAAACAATTATTTTTGTATAAAACTGAGTTAGCTAAGAGTTATAAATACTATCTGTTTTTGCATCACGAAATATTACATAAAATTGCTAAAACATTTTTATTTGAAATAGTCTACCAAACTACGATTCATTCTGAGATAATAATAATAATAATAATAATCATAATAATAATAATAATAATAATAATAATAATAATTAATTCCTTATATAACTAATATAAAGCTAAGATCTCTATATATAAATCAATAATGAATAATAATAACTAAATAATAATAATCCAAAAATAAAATAATAATAATAATATCCAATAAATTAACTAATAATAGTCTCCTTTGTTTTTAGCGTTATTTTATAGATAATAATAACAAGTAATCCTACAAAATAATAATAACCGTCATAATCACATAATAAAATAAAATAAAAATTATAATAATATACTTAATAATAAATAATAATAATACGATAATATATAATAATATATACAAATAATTACATTAATAATTAAATAACTAATAACTAAAATAACTAATAATAATAATACATCAATAATAATAATAATAAACATACACTAAACATAATAATAATCATAATAATAACATAATAACCATTGAAATAAATAATAATAATTCTATAATAAAAACATAATAATACCATATAATAAGAAGCAATAAACTCCATACTAACAATACAGAAAGATTATTATAACCTATCAACAGGATCCAGAGCATGAGGAGTAGTAGGAGCTGCACCGAGTTGTATCGGTAATGGATTAAACTGATACAAAAATATACAACCCGTAGGTGTGTACGGTGTTTCAGAATCAACTTCGCCTTGCTTTTGACCTTGCGTAATGTATGTTACGTTCAAAGCATGTGATAAATGAATGTGATAATTCATAGTGTAGGACGAATCACACGTACGGCCCGTGTTCTTCCGCCCTCTATGAGTTGGATATTCCTCAAAAGTGGGAGGTGTTGGGCTCATGGCCATCAGCGAATAATATATTAATTTATTATATAATAGTATATTATTATATATATATTTCTTAGAATAAGATATTACGCCATTATCTAACTTATAATATATTAACATCACTATATACACTAGTATATATATCTATATATAATATATAAGTAATAATTATATTACTTTATTACTATATCTATGAATTGACATATGAATTACTAAGATGAACATACACATAAAGTTATTTTAATATATTAACTAGCATCAATATATAGTAATTAACACGAATCAATTATTAAATAATATAATTATAAAATTATAATTATTTATTTTAATTTATAGGATATTTAAATTATATATTATATACTATAATTATTTTTAATATAAATTATTATTAATTTTAATTATTTATTATTTATATATATATAATTATATATAATTTATATATATAATTATTATATTATTAATAATTATATATATTCTTATAATTTAATATATATAATTAATTATATTGATATATATTAATTATATTATTATATTATTAATTTTATTATTGATTATTATATATTAATTATATTATTTTTGATTATTTATTTTATTATTATTTTGTTATTATTTTATTATAATTATTATAGTATTATAGATTATTTATTATATTATTATTATTATTATTCATTTTTTTTATATTATATATGTGATTGTTCTATTATTATTATTGATTCATTTTATTTAATAGATTCATATTGATAAATTATTATTATTTGTATATTATTATTATGTTATATTATTATATTATGTATTCTATAATATTATATTATTATTGTTATTTATTTAATAGTTCTGACCGACAGAAAGTTTTTAAAAAAAATAAAAGCATACCAGTAAGCACTAACACATATCCCGAGGAACAATAATCTACTATTATAAGGTCTTAACAGAAAACAATGCGGAAGTACCACACCCATCCAGTTCTCAAGAACATGAACATCCATTGAACGATACGAAATAAAGGCGACAGATTCAAAACCAGTTCACAAGTGTATTTATGTAACAAGATAACACTGCATTAAAAATATAGTAAAGAAACTAGCCATCAGCATTAACAACAACTACGGTGGGTATACACAACAAACACCCAGCTACTAATAGCTCCGTTTAGAACACCAAGCTTATTAACAGAGAACCACGTACCCTATTCTGTTCTAGATGTTCAGAACTTCACAAGGATTTAGAACTAATATGCTATAGAAAGGCGACGGGAATAATTGCGATGAACAGATGATCAGTTCGTGGAGTGGAGGCTTACGGATTAAAGGTGCCCCTTATTCATTGAGGATCGGGTTAACATCGTAGGGGCTAACTTTTCAAAAAATGTTTTTGTAAGCAGATAACAGCTAATCAGAAGTCTTCGTCACAGACGGACGGAAATTGGCGCGCTGGCCTCATTTCATGATAGGGAAATGGCTTCCAAAACCCATAATCGCTCTCTGCCTAATATCTGGGCTTTATATAATACTCGCATGATAAAATAGTTGTGACGTTATTCTAATAACGTTAAATAAAGTGTATTCCGTTTATAAATAAGCAGAAATTGTAGTGTATTCGATTATTCTAACTGTTTAATACAGAATAGTTATCATTTGGCAGACATTACACATTTATAATTTTACTCTCTAATTCCAACAGTTAAAGAACTCGAAATTATATTTTTTACAATTTCCTTTGGTAAATTTTTAATGAAACATTGATATATAGTACTTTTTTTGTTACAAATAATTTTTGAATTTTATGTTTTAGAAATTAAATTTAAAGTTGTAAAATTTAAAATTATAAAAAATCACTTTATCAATTCCGTAAATAGTTGATTTGCGGTGAATAAATGCATTTTTAGATATGGCTTACTTAGAAAATTATATTCTTTTCCTCAAGGTTCGAAGAGTATTCAAAATTACTTATCTACTATATCACTTCTTACTGACTTCAAAAGCAGTAAAGCAGATAGCGCAGACCCATTATCACCCACCCCACCGCATTCCTCCGGAAACATATCCCTTCAAGTGGTCTATTGATTTTACTGCTTTACGTCATAATTTGGTCATGTATTCTCCATAAACGATAACATTAAAAATAAGTTCTTTATGATTTATATTACTAAATAGTTTATTCTTTTTAATTAAAAGTATGCAATTGGATCAAATAGAGTAATTCCGGATCAAACCGCTATCAACCGTCGCCACATATCCCTGCCCTCACACTGCACCGATATCACATTGATGTAAGCGAGTTACGCGTGTCATGGTTTTAGTGTATTAAATTTAAGCCCTATTTAAAAGGAAACTTAGAATATTATTTGTTACACGTATATAATAATTTATGCTTCATTTATAAACATTACATATAAATTAATAAAAACATTTATGTTTATATATATATGTTATTAAAGTCTATTTTAATTTAAAATATTCTATAGAATGTGTTACGCAAGACTTCTAGTATCAAAGCGGGGACACAAGAATATTAATAAAACTACGTTCTCATTTTGTATGCAGTCACAACTTGTGAGAGTCTTTCTTTAGTCTTAGTTCTTTTTAATCTGTTTAGTACGTATCCGTAACATACCTTAACTTGAATAAATGGTATCTTAGCAAGAATTCAAATGAATAATAATCTGTAAACAGCAAACAATAATCACCTTACAAAACTTAAACTATTTCCACTTTCCCAACATTGTTCCACCAAATCATAGTGCTAATTTTACATGTAATCCATAGTAATATTTAACAAACTTTTTTTTATAAAAACCCAAAACAATTATTTTATTTTCCTCAGCCTAACCTACATAATCACAGATATAGTGCCATTCAAAGTTTTACCTTTAAAAACAATGTGATATTGCGGACTTACCGGTAAAACCGCTATTCCCAATTTCACTAGATTAGAATAAAAATGCTATACGAACAATGCTAGCGTCAATTATATATCAAATAATCAACATAACCAAAGGACACGACCTAACTATATGGTTCGTACTTAACAGTTCGTTAATCGTAACATGTGAACCTGAGTAGGAATTATTATCAAGTGTCTCTCAAGTACCTGACAAATCAATACTGTTAACTGTATATGTCAGTGGTGTTACGTACAAGTAATTTAAACATGTAAATCTTTAATCGTCATAACCACAGGACTAAAACATTAACCCGACATAACTCTAAGCAAATGCTGAAGACTATGGAATAACTGCTAACTAAAGACAGGAGTTACTAAAACTAACCAAAGAACTGAATATTGGAACTATGAATAAGACACTAACATTTGGAACTAGTGAATAATTCTCACCTAATGCAATCATTCTAATTAGCCAACAATTTCCAATTCCCTACTTTTTTAATCATATCATCAGTAGTCTAACATAGTTATTCATCTAATAAACCCATTCAACAAAGTGTCCACCTATCAAATTACCAACTCTCTTGACCTATGAATTGATGCCTACCTTTATAAAAGTGTGCCTTGGCCTATCAAGATATATAATTATAGGCATCGATTTTGAACTATGAATAGCAATGATAAATGCGGACATCTAACAAAGTTAATCTAACCAAATACTAACATTTTACCGCGCCAGCAAAAATTTAACCTTATGCCTACTTTTCTTAACCATATCATAGGCAGCCTACATAGTAAGTAGTCTGAACAAAAGATTTATCATTTTTAGCAAGAAGCTAAGTAACAGAACCTAACAGATCTAAAACTCCTGAAGCAACGGAATAAAAATGCTATAATCTAGCAAAGCTTCAAATTAATTTTAGTATCCTTAGTAGGATGAGTGAAGGAGAAGGTCTTAGGGTAACACAGTTGAGTTATAACAAGTAGTAATTGCTAGGTAAAGGATAGTTTTGTTTAGGGTGTACTAGACATCTTCGAAAGGAATGAACAGAGTTATGTACTAAGTTGGTAGGAGTACGATAATATGCTTAAGTTTAAATTTGCTATTTAGCATAAATGAAGTGTATATGTGAAAAATTATGGGATAAGGTAAGAAAAAGATGTGTATATATGACCTTAAGGGTAACATAGTTGGGTTAGTAAGTTCGATTAACCCTAGTATTGTTAGGTAGGATAGTTTGTAGGGGTGTACGAGGACATTTTGGACAGCGTTATCAGAATTATGTACTACTTTGGCATGAGTATGTAACTTTGCTTAAGTTAATTTGTTATTTAACGTATATGAAAAATGTAAATGTTAAAAAAACATACGTCCCTTGATAGGTGGACCACTTGTTTAATTTTTAAAGCATTTATAGAAGTTCATAGGGTTTAGATCTGTTGGGTTATACTAGCTTTGTTTTGTCAGATTTTTTGTCAGGTATTACTATGCTGCTAATGATATGTTAGAAACGTAGGCTTAGGTTAAGTTTTGCTGGGTAATGTTAGATTTGGTTGAGAATTTTGTTAATGTCCGCATTTATTCATAGTTCAAAATGTTGCTATATTTGATAGGCAAGACACTTTGATAAAGGTAGCATCAATTTATAGTTCAAGATGTTGGTATCTTTGATAGGTTGGACACTTTGTTAATTGGTTTTGTTAGATATTACTACGTTAGCCGCTGATATATTAAAAAAAAGTAGGGGTAGGTTAAGTTTTGCTTAGGTTAGGATAGGTTAGGTTGAGAATTTATTCACAGTTCCAATGTTTGTGTCTTATTCATAGTTCCAAATGTTAGTGTCTTTGCTAGGTTTTAGCAGTTTGCTAATGTTAGCAGTTATTCATAGTTTAGTATGTTAGATATACTGGTAATGTTCAGTCTTGGTAGGTTATGACGATTAAAGGTTTATATGTTAA
>JABUQX010096421.1:0-5000 GCA_015478945.1 Trachelipus rathkii
ACGCTACCCCACCTGGCTCTCTGAGATAAACCCGCGGAAAAGCTATCTTGCATCCCTGTGCAGCCTCGTCGCACATCAATAGCCCGGACATACATTAGAGACGGTTTATTTAATGCAACAGCCGGACTACTGCTAGTTGTCTGCGTACACTTACTTGACGGGTCCTTAGTTGCAAAGAGTGAGATATGCTCACCTAAGCCCAATCTGTTCCAGCTTATGACAAAGGACTTCATATATGAACAAATAGTTTTTGTCCTGCTCGAAAAAGGCCGTTGCAGCGCCGCAAAACTAGAGCGCAACGGAAGCGTTCCCCTCGGTGGCAATCAACAGAGCTAACCACCTCTAAGAATCTGAAAAACCAAGAAACCTTCTTCCAAATAAAACGTAAGCGGAAATATATGGGGAAGCATAACAAAGAACTGCTCTCTAACCCGGTCTTATATAAATCAGACTTAAGGAAAATCCCAAAGGGACAAAATTGTGTACCGAATATTGTCAATGAGATTTGCGATGAGAGTCTCCTATCGTGGAAAGAGAGCCCGAACCGTTGGCCGCAGCCTGAAAGCGACGGGCACGGTCTAGACAAAGTCGCTTTCTGACCTTGCCATCCCCCCCATGCCTAAATGGGACCGGCTCTTTTCTCTGCCCCTTCTTCCCACTCTTTGGCTACATAGTGTGAGTGTAGTTTCGCTCGTATTCTGATTTGGATGAGAGTAGGGTTGAACCAAGGTGGACAGTTACCTTTGTTCGTCGTAAAGCCAAGCGTTATTTAATGTCTCTTCTTTTAGAATTGATTTTGAGGCCTACATGAAACCCACCAGAGTTGGGGAGTCCTGTCCAAAATCCGACTAGTAGTCAAGCTCCTCTTCCTGAGTCCAACAGGGCCAAATTTATAGCTGAGCAGATGGTTTTGGGCTCTCAACTTGGTTTCAGAGTGCTGGTCAAGAAAGGACCGAGTGTGCACAAGAATCGCCCCTCTCTTCCCTTTCAGACCCTCCACTCTGTCCAGTTCAGCCAATGTTCTGTCCTTTACCAAAGGTTAGATTCTTATCTTCCCATCCTTGCACTATTCTGAAGCGATCCAGTCAGTATATGGTCGGGGATCTCATTCCCCCTCCACTTCCTTAGGTCTGGCCCCCTCCAAGTTTCATTTCCAACAACTAGTTTCAGCATCTGCTTGCCTCATCGTCGCAGGGTTGAACTGCAGGCCCACCCTAGTTGAGGATAGAGGCCCGTGAAACTTTGGCTGGTGTGCCGCCAACTAGTTCCCACGATCCGCCAGCGATTCCTTCTGTATGGCCTTGAGTTGTTCCATTGTCAAATTTCTGTGGATAGTCTTTAGAACTATTCCTATTCTAATTGTATTTAAGGTGGGACTTGAGGTAGCGTGTGCGCTTGCGCTCCCTTCACTGCCTCCAGTCCTAGTTTCTTTGGCACCCCGCCTGGCGTAGAGTTCACTAAGCAGCCGCGCCTCGTTTTCCGCAGGTGGGGCCCAAATAGCACGAGAAGCCAGTTTGCGGCCTCTGAAGTATCGTCCCGTCGTTTCACCAGCCACCTATACTCTTCTAATGGACTGCGCCTAAAGCGCGCCATGTTAGTTGAGCTTTTGAATTTCGACTCCTCAGATTATTAGATGTCGTAACCCCTAATGGTCGCCAAGCAGCCAGTTGGATTCCTCTTCCACCCCCCTACAGGACTTTAAGCCCCTTTTCATTGAGGTTTCAGGTAATCCAAAAACCTTGAGGCCTGTTGGAAGTGGCCCACTAAAGGGGTGCCCCCTGTAAGAGTTTTTTTGAATCCCATAAAAAAAAGTAAAACGCTGAGGAATTATCGTCACCGCAGCAGAGCGCCTCATTACTTGCGGAAGCTAATTGAAACAGGAGTCGCCTGCGGTACCCTGAGTCCGCATAGCTTTAGACCAAACTTCCCTCGCGCCATGCTCCTTCGGCGGATCTGATTCCACCGTGGATTGGGCGGCAAACTTAGTTTTCCCCAGAGCTCCGCTCACTAAGCAGCAGACGTCTCTGGGGAAGTAACCCCTCCCAGCTTTGCAAGCCATCGCCATTGGAGGGTGTCTAGAGTCTTACATGAGGCTATGTTGTTACCTTTAATGTATATGAGTGAGACTATGGTCTGTAATAAAGAAAGAAGATCTAAGTCAATGTTTCAGATGACCATCTAGGCATGCAGGTGTGAGAGAATTAATAAAATAGGAATGAACGTATTAGAGAATTGATGCGTCGTGAAGAAAGGTAAATGAGAAATAAATGAAAGTATGTTAGATCGTTTGGTTCATGTGAAAGATAATCGATAGTCTCGGTGGTTAGTGAATGATAGTGGAGAGTGTTGGGGAACCGACCGCTGTGGATACAGAAAGAAAGTGAGAGTGGTAACGAATGTCTGAAGGAGAAAAGTCCAGTTTGGCAGAGCGGAGAATAAAGTGGCCATATAGGACGAGGAATGCGGAGTTTTGTATGGGCATTGTTGGGCCCACCTGGCCAAGGGATAACCCTACATTGACATTACCATAGTGAGGGTCCTCGCGTCCTGAACCTCTAGCGTGGATTTTCTGTCTGTGATGAGTTTCATCTTAATCAAACAGAGGGGGCGTAAGGCGGCTTTCTTTCGAATTTGTCAATCTCCTACTGCTTTCTTTTCTGATGCTTGTACGCACCTTACTCTCAATCTTTGGAAAAAAAACAGGTAATAAAAAAAAAAGGAATATATATTACGGTGAGCAAAAGAACAGAATTACGCCTTTACCCACCATATAGATATCTAAGTTAAATGCTGGGAAAGTTAGAAAATTTAACAACAAGAAAAAGTATAAACGAAAATATAACACACCTTATAATTTTACAAAGGAGTCTGGACCACTGAAGATCACCAATGGACTCCGACTTCATGAAAGGCGTGTATCCTCAAAGAGCATTTAGGATTTCTCCAACCGTAGGTTCTAAATAGGACCTCCTAATTCCTGAAACCATCCCCCAGTGATGTGAAAAAAACACTTCAACAACAAGCAGCTAAGAAAAAATTCCGAGGAAAATATCGAATCTAGTAAAATCCAGATAGACAAGAACGAATTTAATAGACTTTTAATTAATATTCAACGTCGTAACAAATACAGAAAGTTAAGATAAGTTATGAACACAGGATCTCCCAAGATAGCTCCTGCTGTTTGATAACCAAGAATATCTTTTACCAAGACCCCAAATGGTCAAATGACTAAGCAGCATCTCGTTTCCAAAAGTCCAAAGTTTCCCAAAACTAACGAGAAAAATAAATATAATACGAAAAATAAATTTTGAAAAGGTTATAAAAATGGGAATCCTGATCCAAACTCAGTGATGAGAAATATCATCCAGATTGCGTTATGCAATAAATAAAATACCCACAACAAATATTTTTAGAATGTATCTTGTTCTTCTACTTCTAGTGAGTTATTGATTATAGATACTGATTTTAGTCTCTTGCTGATAGTTAGATGAAGTCCACATCCCATAATGCTAATGAATTAAATATAGGTCTGACTGGACTGTGCAGATGAAACCATCCAACCAAATATGCGATAGTAGACCATCCATAAAAACATTCTTCGTCAGCGGATTCGGTCTTATCTTTGAAATGTACAAAATACAAGCATAACAATGTTTCTTATATGTAGAAATAACTGTAACTTAATGGTTGTTGATAGTCTATTCTGAATGAGTCTGATCTCCCCCAGTAACTCCCAACTAATAAAAGGCAGTTAGTTCCACTTCTTATATACAACCCATTATTCATCTACAACCAAGATTTATCGTGCAAAATGTAACCCAGCTCCTTGCATCCATCGTATTTTACACTTTCCAAAGCCCAATGCTAAGGCTGTTTGGGAGTGGTCTCCAATTGCCGATCGTTTACGAGTTCCAATGACTAACTAAGATAGTAATGTTTTAATACTATAAATGATGTTTTTTAAAGTATTAGATCGTTTTTTAGCAGATTTGAGACGAATTAAACTTTCTTTGAATGATTTGCAAAGCTTATGAAAGCTTAAAAATAGTGAAATTCTGCTAAATTAATTTTGTTTTACAAGATTTTGATTTTTATCAAAATATATTTCAAGATCGAATACTTTTGTTTTATTTCGTTCTATTTTGTTTTATTTTAATTTGTTTAATATTCTCCTGAATATTTGGCTTTCATCTCGGACGTTCTTCGACAATTTTTTCATTTGGTATAGAATATTATTAAAGAAATTGAAGTTTTCTTTGGTATTTTATATTCATATTGAAGTACTTTATTAATCCTAGCGCCGCTCTTCGATTTCAATGAAACTTACATTATATGTCAAATATGCTGCAATTAAGGAAAATTTTTAATGAAAACCACACAGACCCACCAAAAACATCATTACGTTAAAATGCGATTTTAAAATTTTTTGGCCATAAAAGCTTTTAAATAGAAAAACTCAATAAAATACATCCGAACCCACGATACAAATGCATGGTATGCGAACATTTTTCTACTGGGAGTTTTGTACCCACGATCCGCGAGTGATGGTAAAATTATTGATAAGCCTATAATCGAATATGACAGTAAGCATGTAGTTTTTAAAAAGTAATTATAAAATTAATAGACTTAAACTTTTTTTCAGACTCATTTCACGGATTTTTTTAACGTTTTTCTTTACTTCAACCAATTTAACATTTCGTGTAAATTTTATGAAAATACGGAAAGTTAAATATTGCTCGAAAGCGGCGAAAGGGAGCTAGTACCAAATGGTCGATATTTGTATAAAAAAAAACATGGTTGGTTTCTTTTGTAAAAAAAAATGGTTGGTTTCTTTAACTAATTCTAACAAAACGTAACCTAACTTAACTAACTAACTCTCTAGCCCTGGGTTGGGTGTTAGGAATATTTTTTTAGATGTCGACCTATGACCTGTCATTATTTAGGCTAGTACTCGGCGAAAGGTGTCGGATTAAATAAATAAGGATCTGATATTGTAAATT
>JABUQX010096422.1:0-15886 GCA_015478945.1 Trachelipus rathkii
GAATAAAAGAAAAAAGAGAGAGAATGTAACAAGGGCCTTTCGATCACCTGATTTCAATTCTTTGCAAAACAAATTTTTCGATTTATTCTTTTCAAAGTCAACAAAGCGTGTAATAAAGGTATATAATTGAGTTTTCCAAAAAAGAATTTTTTTATGTAGTTAGATGAGAAAATCAAAAGCATGATGTAAAATTGTTGTATGAATTGTGATTGTTTTTGGATTTGAAAAACATAAAAAAAAATAAAACAAAATATGGTAGAAAAATAAAGTTTTTTTAAAGTACATTATTGAATATTATATATATATATATATATATATATAAGTGATTATATATAATATATATATTACCACATAGTATATATATTTATAATTACATATATCTATATATATACTTATATAATCTTTATCAGTATATATATATATATATATATATATATTATATATTTTAATTATATATATATACGTATGTAATATTTATAAATATAATAATTATATATATATATATATTCTATATACTATAATATATATATATACTATCTATTAATTAATATATATATTATATATATAATTATATATATATATATAGTATAATTACCCTATATATATATATTTATAATACGTATATATATATTAATATATAATTATATAATATTATATATATATATTATTAAATATATATATCTATTAATATTATATATTATAATATATATTAATATATATATATAGTTATATATTATATAATATAATATATATTATATATTACGCTATAATATATATATATTTTAATATATTATAATATATATATATATATTTTATATATATAATATATATACTATATATATATTATAGTAATATTATATATATTTATATATATTATAATATATATTATATATATATTATATATATATACACCCCACACACTTTAAAACCCCTCTTTAAGAAACCTATTGGAAATATTTTTTTGCAAAAAATTTTTTCAGTTGACAGATCTTTTCATACGAAAACTGTCTGCCAAAAAGTATATGTTTTTTTTATAAAATCTAACTAATTAGATATTTAACCCTATAAATAACGTACCTTTTAAGATTGTAATCGACCTAGAACTTGCAGAATTTGAAATTAAAGACCACTCAGTCGACGCGTGTCAAAAGTAGGCTATTCAACACAACATTGTGAAATCTGAGGTGACGCCATAAAGACGTCACTTGAAACGAAGATTCTGATTGGTTCTCACATGCGATTCCTTGTGAAGCAAAAGTGAAAAGGCTAATAGTTTAAATTTTACAGCCATTTAAAAAATGAATCTAATTTGATGCAGGATGATCGAAAGGGTTAAAATGTTTAATAACAGTTTCAGCCTCTTCGGTGGCTTTTCAAGTTTTAACTATTCAAATAAAATTGTGATTTAAACTGTGTGGTTTCGTATCAAGACCTACGTAGGTGAAGAGAGTTTACCCCAGTAACTAACTGTTGATTTTGAAAGAAAACGGTATTTATAAATAATAGCTACCTGGAAAAGAAAAACATTTTTTTCCAATCAATTAACCGCTTGCCGTTACCTATCTACTGATTTTACTCAAGCTAAGTTGTTTTTTTTGTTCTCTTTTCATATTTTTAGGGTGCATCGAATAGTTTTATAAAACAAGTAATTTAAATTTATCAACAGTTCATAGTTACTTTTTAAAAAACCTAACCTATGCAGTAAAAAATGTGTATTTTGACTCATCTTAAAAATTAACGGATTGAAGAAAAACATATTTTTTATAATATATTATATAAATATATATATATAGAATATATTATATATAATGATATAAATATATATATATTATATATATTAAATATATAATATATATTATATATATATATATATAATATATATTATATATATATTAATTACATATATATACTATATAATATATATTATTATATATATTAATATATATATATTTATAATATATAATATTGTTAATTATTATATATTATAATATATATATATATTATTATATTATTATATATATATAGATATACTAAAATATTCTTATAATTATTATTAATATAAGTAGTAGTAGTAATTAAATGAAAAATTTTCAATAAAAATTAATATAAATTATAATAAAACAAAATAAAATGACAGATAACGCCTGCGTGGCGGAGGAGGATTTGACGTGCAGCCTCCTCATACGAGAGACGGCCCTGGTTTCAAAAATCCTCCTCGTAGCGAGTTGGAGTTTTATCAACCTGGGGGCAAGATTAAAAATCGAAATACGTTGGTGTGGCTGGTTTGAGATAGCCGGCCCTAAAATTTTCGATTAATTCCACATGTGGTCCCCCCGATTGGATACCCGCTGCATATAGGGTAAGCACGTTAAAAAGGTAGTTTTTTTTTATAGAAAATAAATCAAAATTAGTTTTAAAAATATGTTTCCTTTTAACATGGGAAGAAAAATAATTTTAACACAAATGATAAAGAATGTTGACAGGTATTTGATAAATAAAAGTCAATATTATATTTAATACAAAAACATCAACACCAAAATAAAAATTTCAAAATGAGGAGTATAATCTTCAATTGGAACTTCAGGAAATATATTCAACATAATAATATCATCCTTCATTAATCCGGTTCTCGTTCGATCTCCTACCATTTGTAAACAATTTGGTTTGTGAACAGTTTGATAATATATTTGAAAACTCCAATCGTGGTCAAAGTTTATTCCATCATCTTGAACTATCTGAAGAAGTAAAAAATTAATTAAATAACAGAAGAAAGAAAAAATCATCATTTAATTGTAAAATTATCCCTCACCGTTGCCGACGTTCCATCATCACTTGTTTGAACGTTTATCTGATCTGTCAATGATTTGATGTTGGCAATCTTAAAACTTCCTTGAATCTGAGCCTTGACACGCAAGGAATAGGGAGACCTATTTAGAATTACGGAATTCTCCAAAGAACAGTCTGCAAAGATAAATGCTTTACTAAAAATAAAATAGTACAATTAGGAAAAAAAATGTGAGTGGGTAATACTTTCGAGATTTTTACGTGAAGTCACGCATTTAAAACCTATTAGGGTTTTATCACGAACAATTCTTCAGGGTTTCCCCAAAAAACATAAAAATGCTAATATCGTGTGACTTAAAAGGCAAAGACATCATTCGAGACTATTTTTTTTTCTCAATATTAAAAAAATAGCTCCTAAAAAAAAATCCCATCGCCGAACCCTATAGCACTTCAATTATACTATATCGAGAAGAAAACAACTAATAGCGTCCCCAGCCACTAACCCTGTGTATAGGTAAATTTGGCATGGGATATAATCAAAGTTTGACACCGACTCTTCACTACCATCCCATGCGATGATTATCATTATAAGACTGATAAAAAAATTCGCCATAAATATAAAAATATAGAAATATAAAAAACAACACATGTGAAAATCGCTACTATTACGCAACTTTACAAATGATATAATAAAAATGAATCCTAAAAAAAAATCATCAAATAAATAATCCAAACTATGTAACTCAAATCTTGTGTAAAATAATTCATCATTTCAATACCACACACATAATACTAAATGCCATCAAAATTACTACATTTTCAGCAACTTATATTTGTGATTAATCTATATAAGGTATATTTTATATATTTATATTTATAAGGAACCTATATATCAAATAATGATAATCTTTGGCTAACTAATAAGTTCATTAAAATATATATAATATACAACTGGATACTCCGTAATCTATAATAAATAGTCAATTTGACAGTCATTGTTATATAAATAAATTAAAATGTATTCCATGAATCATATATAAATAAAGTAAGATATCAATATAAGGTATAAAAGGCAACAGAGGAGCGGAAATTAATATATTTAAGCGTAAATATAAATAAAGAATTATAGAATAATTAAGACCTGTAAGAATGTATTAAATATTTGTTTTTTTAAATAACAATTTAAAAGTAAGAATCAAAGTGACAATTAAGGATGCATAAATAGATAACTTGTATGAAAAATTAAGTGAGTTCAGATATGGAGTGAAATTAACATTTTTCAAAAATGCTATTTCGCTTCAGTGTTAATTACTGAGGAAGATTAGAATAATAGTTTGAGAGGTAAACGATAGCACTGAGGCCTTTTGCAAATTTCTTGAAAAAATGTGAAATGTATAAAAGATATTAATAAAACGTATTAATTTAATTAAATAAATAGCACCATATATGATTCCCCCCATAAATTCAAATTTTTGAATAATTACATTCATAATAATATATAAATACCGATAAAGGAAAAAGTTAACATTTATAGAATTTTTTTTTTTTTTAAATTCTACAAACAACGGCTTAACTAGTTATATTTATATATTTGGGGTTTAAAATAATAGTTAACCACATAAATAATCAATAAAACAAAATAATGTTTAAATCATTAAAATGCGTTGATGTTTCTGTAATATCTTAATACATGCAATCCTTCAGCTCATAACTTTAACCGTGCGAGGCGGTGAATCGCGTACCACCATATTGATAAGGGTAAAGATGAATCGCGACCATCTGCTTTAAATTCCTCAATGCAATGCAATGCAAAAACCCAATGGAGAATGTTTTTCACTTATTTTATATATTCAATACTTCGATACAAATAAATTAATATTCAAAAATCATATTAAAATTCGTAAAATTAAATAGTTAAAATAAAAAAACTTAAACTTCATTTAATAAATTATGATAAAAAAATAGGGAATAAAAATAACGGTGGTATTCTAGATTCAACGCCTCTCCGCTCAATAATATTATTTAAGACAGCTTAAAATTTTTTGAATTCGTTTTTTCTAATTTTTATATAAAATTACTAATTTTTTATTTAATTTTTTCACTTTAATCAAATTCTGCTATTTTTATTAATTATTAGCATTTTAATTAATTTTACAGATTCATAATTTCAATAATAATACGTAAAATTACGTGAAAAATCATTAAGTATGAGTAACCGCTTCACCCATTCAATATCGCTAATATTTAACTTGCAAAGGTTGGTGGAAATGTAAGAGAAATAACGGCATACTCAAGGTAGAGGCCCGCGTTGTAAGACTAAAGAGCCCGCCGTGAACTAACACTGTTGTTGGGGAACAAATAATCGAATCGCGCCGTATGAGCTGTGAAGTGCGACGTGATAAAGCTAGTCACATCATACTCGAGATATGTAATAATATATAACTCTGAAAAAATGATTAAAATCCATTATCAAAAATTTTCATTTATTATAACATATAATTTTAATTGAACACCATACATTTTTTGAAAAAAAAGTACCAATTAAATTGTTCAACACTACAAAAATAAAGTTTTTTCGTTAATTTAATATAACATTTTTTAAAAAAATAATAAAAACTATATCTAATATTAAAATTGATTTCTTAAATTAAAAACTTATATGTTATATATGTACATTAAAACATCACTACTGCTCGCCCTCAATCGTAGGCGCCTCAAAAAGCCCGGACGAGAATTGGGGACGTCTTTCCGATAAACCGAGCTAGGGGGCGAAGGAGGCGAAGGACCATCAAGAAAACACACCAAAAAAAAAAATTAACCAAAATTGTCAGTGTTTTAGTTCCGGAGGGTGACCGGAATCGACTCCTAAAGAGAGGGCGGAGGCCGGGAAATCACACCAACGCCCTGACCTAAAATACCTTCAACCGTTTCATTGTCAGCCCACCGATCAGAAATTCGTCAAACGACAGAAAAGAAACGTAACGATGACAGTAATGGCATTGATACGCGTTAATCTAATAATCTGATCACGTGTTCCCTATTCGCACTTTGGGGGTGTTAAACATCCAAACTCCTCAGCGATAACAAAATAAATATAAAAGACTTTTTACATTCTTAAAAAAGGTTTGAAAGTTGTGCATTCTTATAGTGATATTTCAGCTATGCA
Source organism: Trachelipus rathkii (assembly GCA_015478945.1). Taxonomy (NCBI): domain Eukaryota; kingdom Metazoa; phylum Arthropoda; class Malacostraca; order Isopoda; family Trachelipodidae; genus Trachelipus; species Trachelipus rathkii. The sequence continues at coordinate 5,951 of JABUQX010096422.1, forward strand.
ATCTGCTATCAGAAATTTTACAGTACAAACTGACCAGTGATGGCCAAAGGAAGATCTTCCAGGCTGTAATTCGCGTCTACTTCTCGACCTACCAAGTGGAGTGCCACTGTTATAAAAGTAACCACGGCGTGGCTGGCACTATAAGTTAAGGTAATTTCTACACTGCATCAGCGGTAAAAAGCGTCTGACGGCTCCCGAGAGAAACAACGTTCCCTTATGTGAACATAGCCTTCTTTGTAACTTTATGAGTGTTTTTCGGGCAATCCCCGCCAGCGCGCGGTGCCTCCACCGAACACAGCTAATTGCGGTGATAGAGAAATCTGTGCGCTAGTACTTTCCACCTCCTTTCCCTGTTACTATCATAGCAGCGCTTCTGAGGGCGTCCGAAGCCTAAATTGGGTACTTGCTTCCCTTTAAATGCCCACCAGGTTTGTTCCCTGCAGCCGGTTGAAACTACCCTGTCTCATGTTCCACTGCTTACTAAAGTTGTATATAATTATATAATTTCCCACACATACTGATCACCAATCTCGTTAGGTACATATAAATCCTATGAATTATAAGGCAAATATCAGTAAATGTTCGTTGCCTTAAGAATATCATATCCCAAAACCAAATCATACTAAAGTCATAATTTTGTAGTTATATAATATAAAGACTAAAATCTTTAGGCCGTAGTAACCACACACAAGCGACCCTGTGATATACTTCAGGACATAAATAGTGGACAATCTCAGGAGCGATTATTAAATCATTCCTATAACTACTGAATATACAATACTATTATCTAAATAAGAAATGTGCCCGTATTCCAGAATACTTCACTTGCTAAAGCATTCAAAGCCAAACAAAATATTTAAAAAATTGGACTTTTCGTTTATTCCAAATTAAATGAAAACAACTACTTCAGGTCGCTACTGTGAGTGGTCATAAGACTGACTTCCGCTCTATAAACCGTAATCCTACAAATCCTATAGAGAATTGCGTTATCCATAGTATGTCTGGTATATACTAATATCTACCATAGAGTTCAACTTGCAAAATAAGGTTTTCTCCGGACTTTTAAATATATACAGTATTAAATATTTTTAGTATGTGGTATTAACTATTAGGGTATCATTAGTTTAACTCCAGTTGCTCACCACCTAATATAACTATATATGTATGTATTATACTTTTTGTTAATTAGTGGTTGTATTAAATCTCAATATATATAATAACTATAACAGTAATTAATTCTATATTTTATGTATTATATTTCTATCTTTGGTCAATACGTAACGTGCAAGTTGTCAGTCACTGGAGAGAATTTTGCGCTCTATTAGCGTTGCCAATTTATCTAGTATATAGGAATACTTACAGCCAGATATAGGTAACTGGGTAATAGTAAATACTTGATTAATGACATGTGGCTCTGATAATACAGTTAGATGTTAGCAAAATATATCTTCCTTGAACTCGTGCTCAGAGTATTATAATTAGTCCTCCCTTCTTTTCTCTAGTTATGTAGTAACTCTCCCGACCACTTATACATATGTTGATTACTTTACTTGAGAGATCGTTTGCTAGTTCCTTCTTGATCATGCCAGTCTTCGCATGCCAACACCCAGATCTCGCGTGCTTTCATATCCCCGGAGAAACCGCTGCTCTCCAAATCTTTACCTGAGAATAAAGTATTCTCCAAATTATCAATATAGAACCACAAAGAATATTTATATCGATATCCGAGGTGTACCGAAATAAGTCCTCTCTCCAGTTCTGCCTGCCACCTACCTCAAGTCTGCGACAATAATTCTATCCCCTAACAAATGAACCGACGTCCTGTGCATACGACAAAGAACAGGCAGTTATTTGTTTACCATCCAGAGTGATACAGTTATTTATTATCTGTCTATTTAGTAGGAAAAATATTTTAAACTGGAGAAAAATACTCGGCTTCCCACACATAAATCACTTTCTTTATCCCAAGCGCAGATGTTGCCTAGGGCGAGCATTCACCCATTGGTTTGACTCTGCTCCCTGTCCAAAGCCATTTACGTGTTCCTTTAAATAACAATGACTGCATGTATCGTCGATGAGCTGTTTATGTATTAGCCATTGTTGTTCCGATACTAGTATGATATATTGGTGACCCATGAGATCTTTGTCCATTATAGTATCTCCCTCAGATCAGTGCGAATCTCTCTTGGCTCTGAGAGATAAATATTGCTTTAAGTCTGTAACAATACTGAGGCTGCGCGCAACACCCCACCCCCCTAAATTTCTTTACCGCTGCGTTATAAATAGTGAAAGAGCATTACATTGCCTTATTAGTTTAGCTTCTTATTGAAAATAAGACACGCTTCTAATCCCCTAGGACTCTAATTGCCAACCAAACTATAACCCAAGTGCACCTCTCTCAAAAATATAATACAGTCTCCCCAAATACCACACCACCGACCCACAAATATACCCCTCAACGTATTGTTCAGAACAATTTGCATTATCATCAAATGTGTGTGTCATTCAGAAACAACGCAAACAAACTCTCTTTACATGTGAGATTTACACTGATTAGTTAGATTGTCTCGAGCTCAATAGATGCCATATTTTTGCCCGAAGAAGTAATTTAAAACAGCGGTATCTATTTGCCTAATGACTTCGAGCGAATAGAATCTATGCTGACTACTCAGTTGTTAATATTACGCGTGATTTTGCTTTATAATCAATAAGCCCATCATGTTTCTATCTTACTTTGTCCCTCTCTGCCAATTTAATACGTTGTAGTGGCAGCAACGTCCCTCGATATAACCGAGACAAATTAGTAATGTCTCCCCATGGGGAATATACTCTTGTAGAAACCTGACTCCGAGTGATATGAAATATTTTCGATCGCCAAAATTCATGCATTCTACAAATCCTCAATCCTAAAGAGACCCTGTGCCTGGTCAAACCTCGCTTTTGTCTGAAATAATTATTTATACATTAGGGACATTCTTGGGCATATCCCTCCTGCCCTTTACCTCGTTGGTTCAGACCTTCAAAATCCCACCGCTACTATATTGTAGATCGCTTATGGCCCGTTCAAACCTTGTAACTTCCAACAGGCGTACCGTGCAAATGCACTATAAAATATGTGCGAACGTTAGTAGATTCGTCTGCCGAGTTACTCCATTTCCATTATAATATCGGCTTAGAGGCAATAATTAAAGAAAAGAAGCTGTTCGTATTTTTATCCAGTCTCATTAACTTTTTTTTCCACCTTAGGTTCTGAGCTGTTCTTCTTAAATCCCATTGTTTCTATTGAACCAGTTTGTACTTACAAGAGAAAATTGCTTAAAGGGTTAATGGCCTAAATAAAGAGAAGTGGCGATAAAGATTCCCCTTGGAAGATATCTTTTTTTCTGTTTTAACTGTGAACTGATGTGACACAACAACATAGTGTTTATTAGGCCTCCAAGTAAACACCAACCCCAACATAGTTTGAAAAGTTAAAATCTTCAGGAAAACTCGCGCGAGAGAACAATAAAGACTACCTAATCCCCGCTAATCCTGGATTCCTGCGGTCTCACAGAAATGCCTTTGGAAATTATCAAAGAAACCTTGCCGCACCATAGTCTCCCCTTTGTCCATTCTAATTTCCCTTCGTATTACATAGTCTCCCCTGTTTCTAACCTAAACTTCCCTGGTGGTATCACTTTCTTTGGCTTTTTATCGACCTCCATTGAGGCTATCAACGTGGACATTTTGTCCATTAGGTCACTATTCTGTTGTAGAATGGCCTGCAATAATTAGGAATCCACAGTCACCATTGTAGGACCCGGGACTCCACTCTGACTGTTTGACGACTCATTTTGGTTTGGTGGTTGGACGTGATCGTTCTGTGGAATCTCTCCTACTTAGGTCTTTTCTGTCTTGTCTCCATCCAACAAAGCATTCATTCCGTCAGTCCGCTGACTTCTGTTGTTGAAGACAGTGGCGCTGAGCTATGTAACTACTATCAACGATAGAGCCAAAGGTTTTTCTTACGATGGTAACAATATTCATTCTACAGCTCTTAGACTAAAACGTACTGAAGTAAGTTCAGACGTTATTCGGTAACTAGTTACGAAACCCACACTACTCAAGTGATAACACAAAGAGGAATGTCCTTCCCACTCAGTAAATTTAACCTATCCTTTTCTTCACTTGACATATATGTGTGAAGTTCTTCGCCCAGTTTCCCTGATATTGATGTAACTAGCTCAGTGATATAAATGAAATAATTGTGAGTTCGATTTTAATTATGTCTGTAGTATCTGGAAGAATTAATAATGGGTGCTAGGAGTCTTGTAATCAATATACCACCTTTTGGAAAAATTGATGAGTTGAGTGTTTGGAACACCGAGTTGTTGTGCCGTAGTGCTGCGAACATCAATAATGGTTGCTTAATAAAAATGATATAGTTATTTAAAATAGATAACAATGTTACTTTAATTGTATAGTCGTAAGCTTCCCACTCCTTGGTCGAGAATAAGAGCGCGCTCGATTATTCTGTAATACCCAATTTACGAATTATATCCTTATAATAATATTACAAAACTTTAGTGTACAAATATATTTGTGGGCTGAGAGGGTGTTCGACTTTGGATCTCATTATCTCTTAGATTATTCTTTCCTCATTTCTTGCTCATTTATCATTTATTTGAAACCTCTCTTATATAAATTATGTTGATGTACATCTCAATATTTTTACTGAAGTATCATCTTATGGAATGTATTGCGTATATATAGTCAATAATTATTACATATGGAAAAGATATCTTTAAGAATTTATACGAAAAGACGAATTTAAACAGATTGGTTCGAGTCACCCCCATCCCAATGGTGGTCCAGCTTCACCCCTCTACCGTGGTCAGGCCTAAACTCCGGCCGTTATCCCAAACTTGAATAAAAACTCTTTAATTATTAGAATTACAATTGAATTAACCATTTTTTGTGATGTTTAGTTATCAAATAATAAAATGAGGGCCGTATAGGCCCTCATTACAAAAAAATATAAAGAAGAAAAATTCCAAAAAAGTGCCCTAAGAGAGAGATGACACAGCGGTGAAGTAAACCCAAAGTTAAATGCCTAAGTATACTCTCTGTTTTAATCTACCAAACTCCTAACGTTACACTGCTCGCGGAACGCGTGATATAAAGAGAAAGTAAATTTTGATTTTCGTTTATTAAAATTATTTAAATATGATATTCTAGCGGATTATTGATCTCTACACTCAATTTATATATTTAACTGACTAGTGAGAGCACATAAAGTTTTTTGAAATTTTGATAATTTTTGAAGATGGGAAACTGTAAGTATTTAATTGTACTAATAAAAGACCTGAATATCAGAATTTGTGATGGTATGGTTAAAAAAATCATACCATTGAAGAGCTCACAGAGCTTTCATTATACTTAGTTATATATTCTTAGCGAACTACATCTTATAATCGAGTATTCACAGGCTTATATTATAGATATATAAGAACCATTTAATACTAACTATGATGATGGGTTTATGTCATCACTTGGTTAATGAAATCATTATATTGGGGAAAATTAGCAAGTCAGAAATTCTCAAAGATCTTGATTAAAAAAAAATTGATTAGTGCTTTTATTTATTAATTAACATTTACTGCCATTAAAAGAAATCCAGTTTGGATGTTGATAATAATGATATTATATATATATTAAGAAAACTTGGAAAATGTTTGATGGGGTTTGGAAGGTTCAAAACATTTCATGTCTGCAGTCAAAAAACATTTATGTTGTATATAATATTCTTGAGTTACTAAACTTGTTTAATAATATAGTGAAACAGAATCATCTGGTCGGCTCTGTTGATAAAAATATTACATGTCTATATCCTCATATGATAATGATGAAGATTATTCCTCAAAGTAAAGCTGTCACCAAAATTAATATGTGAAGATTGCGTTAGAGAATAGGTATCAGACCAAAGAGTCGTATAAATCATCAATTACTAGACACACCTCTTTAGAAGAGTAAGGAGAATAGCGAAACTCTTCACTCACTCTCAATTGCGCATCTTACGAAAAAGCTGATAACCGCAGGTCCCCAAAATAATACTCTCTTGGTAAATAAGTTCCTGTTTTTATCTAGTTGCGTCATATCTCTCTCTTTTCCTTTTCCTACTATAAAAGTGCGACACTTTTTCTCTATTTTCATCACACCAAATAATATTAATATAATATCACTTCTAAATTATTCTCAACAGTTGCAAAAAGTAGTCTATAGTAAAAAATAGCCTCTCCTACCTCTCCGACACACAGCATGGTGTATGGCAACTAGAGAACGTAAGATGTGCGAAGAAATGTAATCCATCTCGGAATAATACGAATAAGCATTTCCACATATCAGCAGAACTATCACTTATAATATATAAGTACCAGGCTCTAATTACTATGTCATCTATGTCAGAGAGAACCTTAAATGCTTTAATCACTGTTAAAAGTACTCTATACATTGCATATTAAAATGATTTGAATAACAACATTTGTAATGTACCTTATTTCTCTAACCCCAGAGCTCCTTTCCATGGGACGTTAAGCAAAAAAATACATTGCTTACTTGGATAAGAGAGAAAAAAGGAGACTCGAAGATGAAGCTGCCAAGGCTGAACAAGACAAAAAATTGCTGAGAGAAAACAAACACAACTTTGACCCAAAGAGGAAAAAAAAATTGATGACAAACAAATGCTGAAGAAGCTACGAAAAGAAGAGGAAGAGCAAAAGTGGAAGTGCAGGCAACTGTTATTGGAAGCTAATGAAAGATTAGATATATAATTATAGAAAAAGATTTTATGAAGCAAGCTTGGCCCAAGCAATGCTGGAAGGGTGTCACTAATGTTCAGAAAGAGGCATCTGCAAAAAAGACGTAGTGTGGAAATTTTACCAGGATTGCTGTTGAAAAACGAAAAACAAGTATCTCAATTCAGACTTTTTCAAAAAAGTTTAATTACCCTTAATTTTTTTATTAATATTAGCTTGTTTCTTCTGTAACCAATACAGTAAGTGTATTTTCAAGTATAGTATGATATTTCCATTTCTTTACAATTACCTTCTACCAATCGTCCCTTATTATATACTTTCTCTTGCCAAATATTTATATTTATAAACCTACTTCATAGTTCTTAGAATTCCAAAATATTAGTAAATAGCATATGTATATAGTAAATAAGAGATAGTCAATTGAATTTTAGTAATGGAAATTGTAAATTCTTTTCACGTTTTTCTCAAAATATGTAATTTTTGTCAGCATTTCAGTCACTTTTTTTCACTTTTTTTCAGCATTTCAGTCATTTTTTTCCACTTTTTTTTCAAAATTTTATTCACTTTTTTCACTTTTTTTTTATAAGAAAACTCGCTAAAAGCCCTGGTTTTAAAAACCATGCTGGGTGTCATACAATATCTTATCCTCCAATATTTTTCTATATGACCTTTCAGTAACTTTTCCAACTTTTACAACCAGAGATGTTAAACTAACTGGCCTATAATTTCCCAAATCTTCTATGCTACTTTTCTTATAAGTAGGCACAACATAAACTGTTTTCCAGTTGTCTGGTATGGCACCTCACCAAATTAAGAAAAGACATTAAGAATATAGAGACAGTAAAAAGCCACATGGGCCTATCGAGACTGTCCCAGTCAACCCACTACCCAAACATGCTCATGCAAATCCACAAAGCACCCTAGGGCTTGTCAATTTGTTGTAACTACAAATCCACCAATTTGGCTTAGTCAAAACTAATGATATATAAATATGATACCCAAACCAAATGTTATAGATTGCTTAAAAATCAAATACAGTGCCTTTGCAATGCTGGTACCACCTTCTTCAGAATTCTACTATATATACCATCAGGACCTGCAGCTTTACTTGGGTCAATATAGGCCTAGTCCAGTAAAGATTTAATATATTTTGCCTCAATTCAAATTCTGAGAGTATTTATTACATGCATACCAGAACTATTAGTCTCCAAACTATTATCCAATCCTTCCTCAGTAATCATTAACCCAAAATAAGCATTGAAAATATTGACCAATTCCTTATTTGAACTCACTAAATTTTAATCAATTTTAATTGGATCAATTGTCCTATTCTTACTTTTAAATTTATAAAAGCTAAAAACTTCCTCGAGTCCTTATTACTATTCCTTGCCAACTTAATCTTTGCCTCTTTTTGCCTTTCTTATTGACTGGTTAAGTTTATTTCTATTTTTCCTATAATTTACTTAATCATCCTCCCTATTACTACTACCCTTGAATATTTTAAAACATCTGCTCTTTTCATTGATTTTCTCTTATCTCCCTATTCCACCAAACAGGTTTTCTCTTTGCCACCCTAATGGGTTTATCTTTAAAACTTACAGCTTAAAATTTGCTTAAAATATTCCCACATGATAAAGCAGTTTTGGTCTTTAAACTCTTTATCCTAGTCAATTATACTGTGTATGTCTCAAAATTTGGTAAAATGGCCATTTCAGAAATCTAGATCTTTAAAATTCTTATGTATTTTCAAGCTGAATATAATGTAGCACCAATAATTTAAAATGTTACTGATCTGATAATTGTATTGAATGATCTCTGTTAAAAGAAGATCCAAAGGCTTAATAATTTTATTTTTTTTTTTTTTTTTTTTCTTTTTTTTTTTTGAAACGTTATTTCTTACTTCTTATAGATATATTTGACTTCAGATTTTTAAAAATACTGATGTTTGAAGTACTGTATTTATTTTTTCAGGACATATACCTACATTTAAATTAAACAAAAATGAATAGTAAAGAAACTCATGTAATTTTTGCAGTAGAAAAGTCAATAACATTTAAAAAGTATTTGAATGAATTATTTGATTCATATTTTCTCCCACCATAACATTCATCAGAAGTCATTTTACTATAAATTTTCACCTACTGCTTAATATCCCATAAAAATGGATGTAATATGTAAATTATGAATATATGAGTCATTGATCTTTTATATATAATATCATATATATAGATATAATATATAATAATATAAATAATATATAATATAATAGTATATATATATATATATAATATATATTAGATATATATAGCTTAATATATATATATATATATAATATATACTTATAATATTTATATATATAAATATTATATATATTCATAATATAAGTATATAATATAATATAATATATATATATATTAATATAATAACGGTATATATATATATATATATATAAATAATTATATATTATATATATAATATAAATATAGTATATATATATATATAATAATAATTAATATATATAAATAATATATATATACTAATATATAAATATATCAGGTCTATATATATACATATCCATAGTTTATTATATTTATTATTATTTTTGATAATCGATTTTGACAAAATAAAATTTTTACTTTTGTCAGTGTTTTTTGTGATAATGATAATAAACATAATGAATATATATTCAGTATTTACTATTAAACTTTTGTGCAATTAAAACTGCTTACGAAGAGTTGAATAAAAAATTTTTATAGTTAATTGAGTTAAGTTAAGTTAACTTACTTTAAATATATAGAATAAAAATACATTATGAATTATCGAACACACTGCAAATTTTGTGGGCGTTGGTTGAAAAATTCTAAAAAGTTTGAATACGATATCTAATGAAATTATCTAGGATAGATTCTATAATATTCTATCAGCAAATATCGGATATAAATAAAGTTAATATTATTATTATTATTATATATTATATGTTAAAAATTCCTATCATAATAGTATTTTTCTTGTCAATTATTTAATTATTTGAAAGTTGATTTAAATATTTTAAATGAAATTAATAAATATGCAGTAAAATGACGCTAAGTTAATCCTGAAATATCTATTGTCATATTGTATTTACCTTTATGCTAAACTAATG
>JABUQX010096423.1:0-5000 GCA_015478945.1 Trachelipus rathkii
TATATATATATATATATATATATATATATATATTATATATATATATATATATATATATATATATATATTATATATATATATATATATTATATAATAGTTATAATAATTTGTCATTGTTCTAATTTGCTCACTTGTGAATGAATAAATAAATTCATCATATTAATCACGTTAAGTATCTTTTACCATATATATATATATATATATACTTATTATATAATATACTATATATATATTATATTATATATATATATATATATATATATATATATATATATATATATAAATGTTTTTACTCATGCCAGTAGACACCATGGAGGCTAAGGAGGTGGTTGATAAGTATTATTACGATGTGAAGGAGCCTAATAGCTATGGTGGTATCACAAGGTTTGCCTCGAGGTTTCCGGACATTTGCCGGAAAGAGTTGAAAGCATATCTAGATGGTGAGGAGGCTTTCACTCTACATAAACCTGTTCGCAGAAAATTTCCTACCAGGAAGACCGTAGCCCCCTGTCTCGACAGCGTGTGGCAGCTGGATTTATCCGAGATGGTTAAATACAGCTCGTACAACGATGGATATCAATACATACTTTTTACCATTGATGTGTATTCTAGATATTTATGGTTAAAACCTTTAAAAGATAAAAAGTCAGGTACTGTTTCTGACGCATTGAGAGAAATTATAGAGGGTGACAGGCGATGGCCAAGAATGCTGTGGACTGACCAAGGCAGTGAGTTTCTAGGTCGTGAATTTCAAGAATTAGTTAAAGAGCACGACATGGGGTATTACAATACATTCTCAGTGAATAAAGCAGCTATAGTTGAACGAGTACAGCGTACTATCAAGGAGAAAATGCACCGGTACTTTACCCGCATGAACACTTTTAAGTATATTGACATACTACAAGACCTTGCTCATTCTTATAATAGATCGTTCCATAGAACTATAAAATCTACCCCTCTAGAAATGTCGAAAATAAAGCCTACGATGGTGGATCATTCACAACGAAGAGTCAGGAAAATAAAGGATAATTCAGGTGTGTGCTTAGGCGATTATGTACGAGTCTCCAGACAGGCGGAAAGGTTTAGGAAAGGCTACGAGTCAGGGTGGTCTACAGAGGTTTTCAAAGTCCACAATATTCGAGACTTCCCCTACGATGGCTTAAAATTATATTATTTGGAGGATTTATACGGTGAAAAAATAAAAGGAGGTTTTTATAAACAGGAAATACAAAAAATACGCTTCAATCCTGAAAGTAATGTGTATAAAATTGAAAAGATATTAGGCTCGAAAGGAAAGGGGCGAAATAAACAGTACTTGGTTAAATGGGTAGGATATCCTGACAAGTTTAACTCGTATATAAAAGCAAGTGAAATTAAGAATCATTAAGCAGTATTCATCGAGACCATGGCGAGTACAGATCACTTCTATTTAACTCTGCCTTCATCGGCTTCGATGAATCTTCATCCTGATAATAAGCTCTCAGACTTCACGACAGAGTTACTGAACCCTATTGACATTGAAAGAGACGTTTATGAAGTCGGGCTGTGTGAAGTGATATTAAATACAGATGTGGAAAATGTCCCGCATAATCTTTTCTGGATGCATGTTTACAGAAGTGTAGATTGTGTTGAAACTATATTGGATGTGAAGAGCACAGGCGCTTTAAACCGCGTCACTATGGGAACAAGAGAATACTTTTATGAAAGAATTGTAATGAGGAAATCCTATTTTAAGTCAGTTCCTGCAATGTTCAGTTATTTAAATACGCTTTTAGCGAATAGTAATATGTGTAGAGATCTAATTTACAATACAGATATTCACCCCTCTGATGATGAAGTATTAATTACTTTGAGATCAACGGCTGGCATTAACCTTAGAGATATTGACGTGTTTTTCCTCAGGAGATCGTCATGGCAGCGGAAACACGTTCATGAACGTGAAGGTTGGTTAGATGTCCTCCATGATGTACCTACTATGCTGAAAAGGGTTATGAAAACAGTAGAAAACGAACATATAACCAGGGAAGAATTAATCGACGAGCAAGACAGGGTGTTACATTATACTTGTATCACCTCCGAGATGCTCAAACATCCTGGAATGGCATATGTTTACACTGACATAGTGGAACACCAGTATGTGGGCGATACTACAGCTCCTCTGTTAAGGGTAGTTTATTTTCCTCAAGAGAGTAAGGTAATAACATTCCCAAATGTGCACTATCTCTCACTGAACAGGTCATCGATCGGGTCTATAAGAGTACATATAAAGGACGTGGAAGGTCGGCCATATCCATTTACAAGTGGCACATTGATGTGTAAAGTCCACATTAGAAAGAAACGACCTCATCAGCTATGAAATGATGGAACATTTTTTAATCAGAATTGAAAATCTCATCTATATGCTACTGGAATTCATTCAAGAAATAGATGACTCTGCAGGATATATAAGGGACATAATCAATTGCATTTTTTCATTCATTGGTATACTCTTGCAGTGTAAAGATAGTATAGGAAAGAAGCTCCAGCCACATAAGTAATAAGCATGGAGAGAGTATTCATTGGGTCGAGATCACAGAGAGGATACGGTCTTGGAGGATTTTTCACTAAGCTACTGCGAAGCGCCATCCCTGTGTTTAGAAGAGGGGGTGAATATCTAGGTAAAAAAGCTATAAGAACAGGTCTGCACACGATGCAAGATATAGCGACAGGAGCCAATCCTCGTGCTTCATTAAAAAGGCGGATTGCCGAGGTTTCCGACGAGATGCTCGATGACGTTAAACGCAAAATAAGACGTAAAATGACAGGTCAGGGTAGGTCTAAAGTTAAAGGACGCAGGAGTGTTACAAGTAGGAAAAAGGCCAAGACGAAGAGAGCTCTGAAGAAGAAGCAAGTCCGCAAGAAAATCGCAGTGCGGAAAAACCCTAAGGCTAAAAGGCCAAAATCTACAAAACGTATTGATGTATTCACCATTTAACTACTAGACGGTGTCTTTAACTACAACTTTCGGTCAACATGTATATAAGGGGGTACATCTGAAGTCTTGTTCATTATTCAACCTAACACCGCTCCGTCAAGATGCATTTCCTTCACCCTGCTAGTCCAGACTGCTGCAAGAGCGAATTGGATCTCTTCTCGATGAATCCTACTCAGATTAGCGTGAGCGACAGCAACTTCATCAGCATTAATCCCACACACTCGATCACCAGCACTGACGTTCCTTTAGAGTTCAATATCCCGGGCACATCAGACCAATATCTAGATCCATCTAATGTATTTCTATATTTTAAAACGAAATTGACAAACCCTGATGGTACAGACCTTCCTACAGGTGACGACCACATAGTGTATACAGAGTCGAACTTCCTATATTCCTGTTTTAATCAGATTGATGTTTACCTCAATGAAACTTCGCTCGGCACTTCAGCAGCTAGTTATCCTTATAGAAGCTACATAGAACATCTACTGAACTTTTCTGATGATGCTAAGCAGTCTCATCTTCAATCATGTGGTTTTTACAGCTTCAAAGATGAGGCTACACATGCAGCTAAAGCGGCTAAAGTCGTAAATAACACTTACGAATTCTATGGTCGTTTAAATGGTGATATATTCTCTCAGGAAAGGCTTATTATACCATCTGTAGATGCCAGAATCCGTTTGTCCCGTTCAAGTCCGAAATTCGCACTTAAAATAAAAAGTGATCCTAATGCTACAACTGCATGTCCAGAACCTATCTTCAAGCTGCTAGAGGCTTTTCTCTATGTTAGAAAGGTGAAGTTATTTCCCCAAAGGCATTTGGAAATTGAGAAGTCGCTTTTAACAACCACAGCCAAGTACCCAATCAGAAGAGTGGAAACCAAAGTATTTAACTTCACTCACGGTTTATCAAGCATCAGTATTCCAAATATTGTTAGCGGAAATCTGCCTCAAAAAGTAATAGCTGGAATTGTAGAACACGAGGGATATTCAGGTCATTATAAAAAATCACCATATAAATTCGCCCCTTTCAACCTTAGGGGTGTCAGTTTACATGTAAATGGACAGCCATACGGACGTGATTATGAAATGTCGTATAATGGGGTACAATCTCTATGCTCGCGACCTTTCCATGATTTAATAGCCAACACTGTTTCATGCGGAGATAGTGGTACGGGTATGAATCTTGAAGAATACGCTACGAATAGTAACTTGTATGCGTTTGATCTCAGCCCTGATCTTTCAGCTTGTAACGCAAGTCATTTAAACATTCTGAGAAAGGGTACATTAGGCCTCAATCTTTCATTTAGCGGAAGTCTGCAGACATCCATTACCGTCATCGTTTATCTGGAGCACCCTCAACTTATTGAAATTGACAGAGCCCGTAATGTGCTTTTGAATTACTAAAGATGAATGAAGAAGAAATAAAAGCTATGTTTAAAAACGAACCTCGATTTTTAGGGGTGTTCGCTATTAATGAAGTAGATTCTGTGAGGTTGAAGAAGGATAGCGGCTTCGTGTTCAACACTTCACATCGAGATGTGACATCGTCGGGACACTGGATTTCCATCTACAAGGAGAAGAACGGAGATGTATACCTGATTGATTCTTTAAACTTGAAATTTATTATGGATAATCATTACATCATTTCCTTTTTAAAATATAACAATATAAATTATGTAAAAACTTTGGTTAGGGCTGTCCAGCCTTCGTTCTCTGCTTTATGCGGAATTTATTGTATTTATTTCATTAAGTGTTTTTTAAACGATATCTGTGTAAATGATTTTGTAAATATTTTCGATGCTAAAAATTTATATTTGTCAATGATTATTTAGTTTCCGAATACATGATGAAAGCTTTAAAATAAAAACGTATTTTACTATCCTTTTTCTTATATATATATAATATATATATATATATATATATATATAGTATATATATATATATATATATATATATATATATATACTATATTATATATATTATTATATACACATCGAGAAATTCCTGATGATAAATGGTAAAGC
>JABUQX010096423.1:10000-20000 GCA_015478945.1 Trachelipus rathkii
GTAACCCTTGTGGTGCGTTAATTTTGACGAGTAGTATAATATATATATATATAATATATATATTATATATATATATATATATATGTAGTTCTATTAATATATATATATATAATATAAATATAGTATATATATAATATTATTATATATATATAATATAATATATATCTATATCTATATATATATATATATATAATATATAATATATAGTATATAATATTTCTATTATATATATATTATATATATATATATATATAATATATATAATATTATATATATATATATTATATATATATGATATATAATATATATATATATATATAATATATATATATATATATCTATAATATATAGTAATATATATATATATATATATATACTATATATATTATATATATATATATATATTATATAATATATAATATATATATACTATATATATATATATATGATATTATATACTATATATATATATATATATAAGTATTGTGCAAAAGAAGTATGTGGATGTGCTAAAGTAAGAAGTAAGAATGTTAACAATGAGTGGTGGAATGAAGAGGTGATGGTGCAAGCAGTTAAAGGTAAAAAAGAGGCGTGATATGTACTAAAAGCCAATGATGAGGTTTCAAAAGAAAGAAAGATGTTTGGAATTATATAAGGTGGAAAAAAGGAATACTAAAAGGTGCACACGTAGGAGGAAAAAAAAGAGGCAAATGAACGGTTTGGAGGAGGATGAAATGGGGACTTACAAGGAATAGGAAGCTTTCTGAAAGGAAGCGCGAAAGGTTAAGAATGAGAGTAAGGAGAATCTGCTTAAAATAATGAATAAGGATGTGCTTTCGTAACTTATGAAATGAATGTGGGGAGAGTGTGGAAAGAACACTTCGAAAATCTGCATAACATTGGCAGTAATGAAGGGGTGATAGAGAATGTGTGTGGGTTTGATGGTGCAAAAAAGAATATATATTTTAGTAAGGAGGAGGTAATGGGTAGAGTGAGAAAACTGAAGAATGGTAAATGTGCAGGAATAAATGAAATTACTGGTGAAATGATCAAGAACGGAGGCGAGATGGTGATTGATTGGATTTGGAAGTTGTGCAACAAAACTTTTATGGAGAGTATAGTTCCGAGGGATTTGAGGAAAGCAGTAATAGTACCCTTATGTAAAGGTAAAGGGGATAAAGGTAACTGTAGGAATTATAGGGGAATTAGTTTATTGAGTGTTGTAGGGAAGATATATGCTGGTATTTTGGTCGAAAGAGTGCGTCGTGTGACTGAAGGACAGATTGGTGAAGAACAAGGTGCGTTTAAAAGTAATAGAGGATGTGTGGATCAAATCTTTACATTGAAGCAAATGATTGAGAAAATGAGGGAGAAGAATAATAAATTGTATTTAGGTATATGGATTTGCAACAGGCGTATGTTAGGATTAATGGGGAAGCTCTATTGCAGGTGTTAGTGATATATGGTGTTTGTGGTAGGCATCTGAATGAAATCAAAATCATATATGACGATAGTGAAGCGTGTGTAAGAATAAATGGAGTCGAAGGTGATTGATTTAATATTAATAGCGGAATGAGGCAGGGATATGTTATGAAAAAATTAGAGGTGGGGGTAGCAGGGGATGGTGTTAGAATGGTGGAGAATGGAAGAGAGTGGAGGGTTCTCTACCTATTATATGCGGATGATTTGGTTTTGTGTGGAGAATCTGAAGAGAGTTTGAGAGGATTGGTAGGAGATTTGGCAGGGTGTGTAAAAGGAGAGGTTTTTGAAAGTAAAAGTAGATAAGAGTAAGTTATGGTTGTGAGTGAGGACAGTCCTCTGTGTAAAGTTATGTTAGATAGTGAGTAGCCGGAACAAGTGTCTAAGTTTAAATATTTTGGATATATGTTGGATGAAAAGGGAACGGATGATGCAGAGGGTAGTAGGAAAGTTGTGAATGGCAGGAAGGTGGCTGGTGCAATTAAATCCCTTAAGTGGATGCAAGATACTCAAATATAGTAGATTGTGATAATGTAATAATAAGTGAAAAGAGAGATACTGATGACATGGGGATCTAAAAGTTCAAGTTGGTGGGCAGATGGACAATCTTAGGGCGTGTTAGGTGTGAGAACCAATTGATAAAATGAAAAATGAACGTATTGGAGAGTTGTGTGGTGTGAAGAAAGGGATAAATGAAAGCATAAATGAAAGTACGTTGAGAAGGTTTGATCAGGAGAAAAGGATGGATGATAGTTGGTCGTTTAAGCGGATGTATAGTAGTGAGTGTACTGGAAATCGATCGGCTGAGAGACCTCAGGAAAAGTGGTTGGCTCAGTAAAGGAATGCCTGGAGGAGACAAATGTGAGTTTGGGAGAGGCGAGAGAAAGGCGCATAATAGGAGTGAATGGCGGGGTTTTGTGAAGGGGTATGATTGTGGCCCACATTGACGAGATGCCATAGTGAGGGTCTGTCGCAGTTCCGTGAAGCTCTAGGGTGGATTTTCTGACTGCGACGAGTTCTCTCTAAAATGTATAAGCAGGCTAACACGGCTCTGGTCTGGAGAAAAATCTGGCAACCTAGTCCAGTTTTGACTTGAAACCACTTTAGTTAATAAAATTTTTATTTCACCTGCTAAATATTTGAATATTTAGAAGACGTTAAGAATTTTTTCAAATAATCTAATTAAAATCTGCGGTGATTGAATATGGTATTTCAAA
Organism: Trachelipus rathkii; assembly: GCA_015478945.1. Taxonomy (NCBI): domain Eukaryota; kingdom Metazoa; phylum Arthropoda; class Malacostraca; order Isopoda; family Trachelipodidae; genus Trachelipus; species Trachelipus rathkii. The sequence continues at coordinate 12,697 of JABUQX010096423.1, forward strand.
TTGCTTTGCTATAATAGATTTTTCATAAAGTTATCTTAAAGTGTTGAAAGATTGCTTATAAGATGGAGGAAAATTGGGTTGGTTCTTCAACAAAATTAGATGGTGCTAGTACGATTAAAGTTTATTTGTCTTTAAAAATATTGTGGAAACTACAACTGCTGGCAGATATGGCCATTATGAAGTCAGTAACCCTAATTTAGATAAATTTTAGAAATTTTAATGAAAATGTTAAAGAAAATTACTAGTTACATATTTTGGCACCTATAAGGAATAAATAAATGATGTATCATCAAACATAACTGAAGTTAGAGACATCTTTTCTCGCATCTCAAATTGAGTTAGAGGTAATATAGGCTTATAGAAATATAGAATGTGAACTACTCTCTCCTTAGGTTAAGCTTCGTCTTACCCAGACGTAAATTGAGTACACACCTCCTGAATAGGGCTCTGCCCTTGACCGGTGGTCAACTCTAATATTATATATATATATTATATATATATATATATATATATATATAATAATATATATATATATATATATATATATATATATATATATATATATATATATATATATATATAGCCAGCGTTTATATTGTCTGTCATATATATCTTAAAAACTATTAATACTACAATAAAAAGGAATACATTTTCGGAATCAGCGTAAAACGTTAGCCCTGGAACGTATAATTAATGTAATAAATGAGTAATAAATAACAATTAATATGTTCGTGTTAAATGGTAAATTCTATCAAAAAATCTGCAATCTCTAAAAACAGTTCATTATAACGGGGTCATAAATTTGTAACGGGGTCTGATGCGCAAAAATCTCTTCACGGTGAACAAAATTAAATACGAGTATATATAATATATATATATATATATATATAGTATATATATCTATATATTATAGTATATATATATATATATATATAATATATTATATATATATATATATAATATAATACGGCACACTAGGGGCTCGAGCTACGGGGAAATATTAGGGGGATGTTTTCCCCCATACCCCGTAAGGGGAGGGGCGGAGAACCACCCGCGACACCCCAAATACCAAAGAGAGAGCGGGGGTCCGGAGACCCTCCGCGGAGGGGGGGACAATAATCCTACCCGTAGTTCGGCCGATGGGCCGAGACCCGCGACTCCTGCCATCGGGGCGGTAACCTTGGTAATTCTTTCGTTTAAAAACACCACGCCATATATTAAAGGGCAACGATAAGGTTACAGTTAATTAAAATAAGTTTAAAATTACTCTTCTACAATTTTATTTAACTTTTTTTTAAATCGCTTTTTTTTATTTTTTTTTAAAAGTGTTTCAGTAACTAACTCTTTACGCTGATTCCGTTTTTAATGTATTCCGTTTTACTGTAGCACTAATAGTTTTTAAGATACATATGAGGACAATGGAAACGCTGACATATATAATATATATATATATATATATATTATATATATATATATATATATATATATATATATATATATATATATATATATATATATATATATATATTATATATATACATTATAAAAAAATATATATATATATATATATATATATTCACATCAGACATCGACATCCTAGTAAAACAAAGAAACTTTCTCCTATAAAATAGAGAAGCAAATCAAGACCAACTAAACCAAATCATAAACCTCAACAATAGAATAAAAAAACTTAATGAACTTAATTAAATCAGAATGAGAATTAGCAACATTTCACTCAAACACTAAATCACATAACAACACAACAAAAATATTCCGTACAATTAAAAAAATTCAAACTTCATATAATCAAACCCCACCAACCAACAAAGCCATCTGTAAACAAAACGATAAAATCTCAAACCCAAAAATCAACGCAATATTATTATATCACACCATTCTAAAATCAGTCATAAACCCACAATTCCTGCCAATAGATTAACAACTAAATGACTTTAGAGTATCAACAGCATCAAAAACCTTAGAATTCATAACGCAGAGGAACACCATTCTAAAATCAGTCATAAACCCACAATTCCTGCCAATAGATTAACAACTAAATGACTTTAGAGGTACTCAACAGCATCAAAAAACCTTAGAAATTCATAAGCAGAGGAACCAGACAAAATATCCAATATTTATCTCAAATGCCTGAGAACCAAAGCCTTCGCAGCCTTAACTCATATATTTAACGTAGCATGTCAAACTAATACTATAACTATTTTGAAAACACGCTCCCATAATACCCATACAAACAAAACACTTAACAACACAGTTTCTTATATACCTAAATCATTGCTCTCTTCAATATCCAAAGTACTCGAAAGATTAATCTTAAATAAAATCCTCCCTTTCATCCTCTATTAGACACACAACCTAGATTTAGACATAAACACTCGATTACCAATCTACTAACCGATTTAACACAAAATATTTTCATGGGTTATAACCAAATTCCTCCCCTTCTCTCACTTTCCTAGTAGCAATAGACATCAAAAAGGCATTCGACACAGCCCCACGTTACCTTTTAATAGACATACACATCAATGCCAAGAAAATAATACAAATTTTTTATCCGGTCATACAGCTAGGGTCATACAATGACGTCACTCCTCCCTTACGTACAAATTTTATAACGGAGTCCCCTAGGGAGCCATCCTATCACCAACACTCTTTGACTATTTTATGCATGACCTACCACATCCCACATCCCACATCCCACATCCCATTCTTTAAAAACTCAATAGTTGTGCAAACGACCTAACAATTACAGCTCAAAATTCCTCTATAAATAAAGCAAGCAAAACTACAGCAATAAATAAATCAACTGGAACAATGGCTATCAACAAACAGAATGACTGCCTCACCTCAAAAATTCCTTAACGCATTATTTACCCCTGAAAGAAAATAATCAAATATTTATCCAGCAATTTTCCTATCAAACATTAGATTTCCCCTTATAAACAACCCAATATCCAAATACGACATTCACACTCCTCCCCCCCCCCACATAAAAATAATACTACTTCTAGAACCACTCATAAATTAAACTCAATAAAAACAAACTACGAATCACCTGCATGTGCACAAGCAATATCAAAGTCTAATATTCAGAAGTTAGAAACCGTACAAAAGAAAGCTCTCAAGATAATAACAGGTTGCCTTCCCTCAACACTCAACCAAAAATTGTTCCTATAAAAAATCATCTAGATATGACAGGTTGTAATTTTAGAGTACATCACTCTCAACAGATCTCCCCCCTGCCTCAAACTCTACAATAAACCCCTGCACCAAGACGGAAAAAAATCACACCAGCTTGTTGTGCCCATGATGACGCTTGACATTGTTTGGTTGTTCCTGTAACCCAGGAGCACCCTACCTGAATGCCATGTGGTCCCAGTAGGTATTTCAAGCACCCTTCAGTGCCTTTAAATAAGTATCGAGTTAACACAGTGATACCGAAATCAGGGGGCTTAAAAACTGTTCCAAAATGAATTCTTTTTAGGGAGGCAGATTAGAGCAGTGATAGAGACTCTATACATTGTAAAGCAGCGATGCTGTTGTCAATTTTTTGAAGCCTGGAGCGAGTAAAATTTCTCTTCATCTTTCTATCTATCTATCTATCTATCTATCTATCTATCTATCTATCTATCTATCTATCGCAGTGGTTTTCAAACTGGGGTGCGCGCACCCCTTGGGATGTGTCTCGAAATACCATCGGATACGCGACAAGCGTTAAGAAAAACCTTGAATTTAATTTTTTAATTATATTATCATATATATATATATATATATATATATGTATATATGAAAATTAGAAATAAAATAATTAATATATATATATCATATAAATATTTATATATATATATAATATATATATATATATATATATATATATTGTGAAAAGATAGGGTGCATGGGATCTATTTTTTATTCTTGGGGGTGCGCCACATGGGCGTATGCAGGAGGGGCACTTACCCGATAAATCTTGGTGAAATAAAAAAATTAACCTTATATGTTTGCCAGACGACGATTCTAAGCGTTTATTAGTAGAAAAAAGGAAAAAGATACGTCAATCGATAAATAAAGAAGTAGTAATTACTAATTACTAACGTATTATAAACTGACATTTTTTCTAAAGAGTTTTAAAAAGTTTTATTTTTCATATTGGCTTGAAGTAGCTAGCTGTGTGCTTTTATACAGATGCCTTCTTCTAACAGTATTCTCAGCTAGAACTCTCAGTATGTCGATAGCATTTGGCGGCTACCAAAGCTGCTAAATCAATCACGGAAGGTGTACCTGTTGATATTCAGCTACAGACAGCACATCAAAAAACAATTGCAGAAAAGAAACATAACAGCAATTTTGAAGACCATGGCCAGCATGAGGGAATTTTGGAAGACCTGATTAAACTTCGAATAGAAAGTAGTGATATGGAATTGAAAGAACATATTCCAGGACGGAAAAATGCCGTCTGGACTTCTCCGATGATTCAAAATGAACTTATCAGTTTGTGTGAAATTATAATAAAAAAACAAGATTGTCACGGATGCAAAAAATTTGGTGTCTACTCCATATTGGCCGATCAAATTGCCAATTTACCAGACAATAAACAATTATCTATATGATTAAGGTTTTTCGATCTTGGAAAAATGACTGTTCGAGAAGAATTCTGGGGTTTGAAGTTCTTGAAGGGATGGATGGTAAAACCATTGCCAAAAACGATTGATTTGTTTTTAGAAAAAAGTTTGCATCCGAGTCTATGAGTTGGTTAGGGGTACGACAGCTGCGCAGCAGTGACAGGGAAAGAACATGAAATTCAAAAGAAACTGCGGGAAATATAGGAAAAAGGATTATATTTTCCCTGTGTAAGCCACCGGATTAATTTGGTCATTAATGAAGTAAACATTATTCCGGAAATTCGAAATACTATTGCCACAATAACATTTTTTTCAGAGACTCTAACCTAAGAAGAAAATACATTCCCAACTTGCCTAAACTTTGCCTAAACGAAACCCGTTAGACTCAAAATATCATAGTATTGCTGTTTTCCATACAAATATGATAAAAATCGTTGAAGGGTTAAAAATTGTCAAAGGAAGGCAACAATCAAACAAGGAAAACAGCTTTTCAATTATACTGTTCTGCAGCAACAAGACTTATTTGCATTATTATCTCTTCGGTAACAGCCAAATTCTGCTTTAGTTGAGCCCGTGGCTAACATTGTTCAAACAAAATATATTGACCTTATGCAGTGCTCTGATCATGTCCAAAGAATTTTGAAAGTTGTCAAAGATCACTGCAAAACTGCTGATCAAATAATTACTGATCTGCTCTTATCCGCCAATGTTATTGCTGCGGAGTTCTTTGTAGCACTTGCACCACCTAAAAGGTACAATCCCAACAACATGGAGCAAATCATCTGGTTGAAACTTCTGCTGAATATTGGAAACCTTCTGTATTTGTGACTTAACTTGACTTACTTTCATCCTCTTTAGAGACTAGATTTTCAGAAAACAACATGTCAGCATTTCATCTTTTTCATTTGCATCCATTTCTTATGTTATGTGCTCTCTCCCGTAGGCAGTTTGAGTGAGAAAGTAAAATGTTTTTCAGAGTTTTATGATCTTGATATCAACAAAATTTATACGGAAACTGACTTATGGCATACCTCTTGGCTGGATAAAAAAAATGTAAAAGTTGAAAGACTTGGAACTTACTGAAGTCCTTAAAGAAGCCGACCCCTTTTTTCCTCAAATCAAAACCTGTCTATTATCTGCACTCGTGCTACCGTGTTCAACAAATACCATTGGAAAGTCTTTCAGCACTCTGCGAAGAGTAGAGACTTTGCTAGGAAACAATGAACGAAGACAGGCTTAATGTACTATGTATGATGAGTATTGATAGAAAATTAGTAAGTGAAAAAATGAAAGAATTGGAAACAAATGTAATTGCGAAATTTGCTGAAAATCCAAGGCGTCTAATGCTAGTTTAGATTTAATATTAGTTACCACTAAGGACTCAGTACTCACCAACCCCCATAAATATTACTTTACGTTTCTCAAATAGGTTTTTTTTTTTTTTTTTTTTTTTTTTTTTTTTTTTTTTTTTTTGCTCACCTCATTACACATAAAAAAAATTAATTACAACTGTTGTAGAGTTTGTTATTTTATCTATTTTATAGCTGAAAAAACTTTTTTATTCTAATGATAATTTTTATAGCCTTGCAAAGGAAAAAATCTGGAGTTTAACCAGCCCACACCGTCTATTCATCAGTGTGAGCAAGGACATAAATCACTCAACCTTTGCCAACCTCTAAACCAAATCCTGCGTACTCACGATCACACCCCCCACACACACACACCCACATATATATATATATATATATATATATATTATATATATATATATATAATATATATATATTATTTTTATATATATATATATATATATATATATATATATATATATATATATATATATATTATATATATATATATATATATATATATATATGGCATTTGTGCAGATTGAGATCTGTTTTCGTTCGTATGTGTGTTTGTAAGAACATAGTTTTAGCCGCGTGAACATAGTCAGCCGACTGGATTTTTGGTTTCCTGTTGGCAGAGGTTGGATAATTTTTTTTTTTTATAATTAAATAGTTGTTGTTTGAGTGAACTAATTACTTAAAATGTCGGTGTTGGGTGTAAATGATTGATTAGTGATGAACATAGTGTATTAGTCAAGAAATATACAAGACAAGAGAGATTTAACAAATTTTTTGAGAAGTTGAACATTTTCAAACTATACTAAATGTAAGCTTTCTATATATTATTTTTTGTTATATATTATATATATATATATATATATAATATATATATATATATATATATATATATATATATATATATATATATATATATATATATATATATAATATATATATATTAATAATTAAAAAAAAATGTAAAAATTTTTTTTTAGCTGTTGTATCCTTTTATCAAAAAAATTATTTGGTAGATTTCAAATTTTAAGATTTTTTTACTAAAACAAATTATTAGGTTTATCTTAACGTGTTCGCAACAACAATCAATCTAGGTTAGGTCTCCGTTTTGGGCAATGACGATAAATCTAGGTTAGGTCCATCTGTAACGGCTTTTAACGTTTAGGTTTGGATAAGTGTGGTAAGGTAGGCACAAGATTAATATATAATATATATATGAATTGAAATAACTACTATTCTATTTAATATATATATATAATATATTTTATATATACATAATATAATTATATATATTTCTATATAT
>JABUQX010096423.1:27500-40000 GCA_015478945.1 Trachelipus rathkii
GGTGCCATTCTGACTGCATACCTAAAATTGTTTAGGCCAAAGTAGCGTTCTTCACACGCTCGTTTATTGGTTCTTCAACATCAACCTGGCTTAGAAACCATACAGGCTTGATCCTGTCTTTCCCTCCTATTTTCCTACTTCCTACTTCGATAGAAACGTTGCAAGGACGGGAGTCCTAAACGACAAAGAATTCTTGCCCCGTAGGTATTACGCATTTCTAGGCAATCGCCACAGGTCCGGGCACCCGAGAAAGCTTGGGCACACCTCATTCTTTCTCCTCAGTTCACCTGGTGCAGTAGTGCATTATAATATAGCTAAAGTGAAATCATTTCGTAAAGGGGTTTATATATAATTAAAGTAAATTCATTTATAAAGGGGTTTAAATATTATTATATACTATTTTAAACTATATAAAGGGAAATCTTAATAACGCAATAAGCGTACATGTCTAACCAAAACATATACATATAATATACATATGTATATGTGGACTTATATATATATATATTTAATTAAATACCGAATCATATTATTATTTAGATCAAGTACTCATTATTAAATATTTGCAGAGTAGATGATGTAAGTTTTAACAATTCGCTCAAGAAGAGCATTAGTGGGGTGAAACTTTGTGCATATTGATATATTATATATATATTATTATATTATATATAATAATATCTATATATATATATAATATATACTATATATATATAATATATATATATATATATATATAATATATATATTATTATAATATATATAGATATATATAGTATATTTAATTAAATACCGAATCATATTATTATTTAGATCAAATACTCATCTTAAATATTTGCAGAGTATGTGATGTAAGTTTAACAATTTGCTCAAGAAGAGCATTAGTGGGGTGAAACTTTGTGCATATTGATCCCAATGGATGGTGAATTAAACATTGATCATTTCCAATCAAATTGCTCAGGAAGAGCATTAGTGGAGTGAAACTTTGGTGCATATCAATCCCAATGGATGGTGGAGTGAACGTTGACCATTTCCAATCAAATGAATCTCCGACCGATATTCCCAAGATGAAGTTCAAAACATTTGGAGGTATATAAATCAAGGAGTTTCAAATATAATAATTAATCATAAATAACAATTATAATAATAGATAATAATAATATATCACAATTGTATGATAATAATAATAATATAATAATAGTAAATATATAATAATAATAATAACAATAATATAATAATATAATAATAATAATACTAATTAATAATATAAATAATAATAATTATTAAAATGATGATATGCAGTAACTAGATAGGATGTTTATTATTGTATTACTTTTAGGTCTTTTTCACGTTGCATTTTTATGGAATCTGTGTTACATATATTATCTATATGGATGGATGGTAGGAATGTGGGGTTAGGAGTGAATGGGTTTTGTTTAGTTTAATTGCCATTATTTTTCTATGCATAAGTTGTACTGTGACATTTTTAATATAGATTGTTTTATATGCTTCTGATTCATCCCTCTTTACCCTCTGTTGTCTTCAAAGGAGATTATTTATTCATTTACAAATTAGGAGTGAAATCCTCCTCAATCTTTAATGCAATAAAGTGAAAGCCTTTATATGACTAAGAATATTCGGAGGCGAGAATCCTCCCCTGTAGTCGCTCGGTTATTTATTTATTTCTGGTGTTGGTTTATAGATAGGTCTCTGATATCTAAATGCTTTAAGCGGCCAGGCTGCCGATGAATTCCACCCTTGTATGTAGAACCCATTAGCTTCATTACAATCGCTGGTGTAAGTCGTAAGAAGAGAGAGTCTTCAGGTTACGCTATAATAAGATTCATCGTAGTTGATACAGAACCAAAACAGAGTAATAAGCGAATAAGGAGTAAAGCAACATAACGGAAATTGTTGCAGAAATTCGTTGGAATAAAATCACACAAGAGAAGTAAATAGAACCCCCAACCCCCCATGCGACACTGGCGACCTTGAAACCAGAATAAAGTAAGTGAATAAAGAAGAAATTGAATTGCCGTCGAAGTGGCAGAAAAAACGGAATTGCCGTCGAAGTGGCAAAATTGGATAAAATACGTAGTCGGATTAGGAAGTAGTAATTGGATAAGAAAAAACAATTTTTTGAAAGGGTATAGAGGTTAATTAAGTAATCAATTATAAATTAAAAAAGTCAATAGCAGTACATAATTTATCATAGATTAGGCGTGTTAATTAACTAAACTCCCCTGTCCACAAAACCCCAGGATCGTGTCTCCTCATCATCTCAGCACCCAAAACCAGTTTCGGCAACAGTCAAAAAAACGCAGAGAGGAAAAGGCCTCCCACAGAAATTTGATTTTGGCAGTAGCCAGAATCAAAAGCAAAAAGATAAGTTCAATAAAGGAACGTAAAATTTTAAATTTTAAAAAATATTGTGTAATTAAGTAAAATTAAAATTTAAACTAATTAAAAAATTAATACAAAAATTGATTAAAAAAATAATTAATTTTAATATTAAGTACTTTAAATAAGAGGGTTGTTGTCCTGTTTGTGTGTGAAAGGGAGGGAAATTTATATTCGAGGTGTTAGATAAGCTAATCTTTATTGTAATAACCCTTTCAATCTTGGCCATTGTGTGGGTGTCAATATAAGCAGGTCTATATATTATAATCAATTTTTCATATATATATATATATATATATATATATATATATATATATATATATATATATATATATATATATATATATATATATATATATATATATATATATATATATATATATATATATACACTTGTGCACACACACGTAGGCTATTTGTACAGGAAGGTTGTGTACAGACAAAGCATAAGCGGAGAACGCAAGATCGCACATACAAATACCACCGCGCGCGCGCAACATACGCTTGAACACAAACCGATTTCCCGTCACCGACGCCACGGAGTCTAGAAGCAAGCGAGAGCAATAGCGGCAGGTAAAGACAGAGAAAAAATCCTTCCCCCAACAAAATCGGTAAAGTTTTTATTTTTTTTTAAAAAAGAAAAAAGTTTAATTTAACAAATCTTAAATTACCTTAACAATTTTAAAAGAAAAAATATTTTTGCTGATAAATATTTTAATAACTTCATCTTATAATTTTAAATTTATAAATCTATTGGTATATATGTTTATATATATATATATATATAAATACTATTATATATATATATATGGTGTGCGTAAAGGAACGCACATGACGGTATAAAATCCACACATCGGAGCATACGTAAAAGGGTGAGAGTTTGAGAACGTGCCATACTGGCCAAACCTTTTGTTCTCGTAAAGTCAAGGACAAATAAGTCCCATTTCGAAACACCTTTGAAATAGAAAAGTAGTAGAGAGGAAAATTCTCTTTGTTCTTTTTTTATTATTTTGTTTTATCGCAAATAAGAATTGATTGGATTTAAAGTTGTGTTATGTGTATTTAATTAATTTTAAATAAATTTCTTTTTTTACATTTTTAAATTTTTTTAATTGTAATTTTTTTTTATAAAAAAAAAAAAAAAAAAAATAATTAATTCAAAAAAATCAATCAATTCAACATTCAAATTACATTATATGATATAATATATATAATATATAGTATATATCTATATATATATATATATATATATATATATTATATAAGTATATTTATATATATAATATTATATATATTACTATATATTATGTGTGTGTGCGTAAAATGTGCATTTGTGTACTTGCATGTGTACACTCACATTGGTACACAGTAGTGCAGGTTTGCATGTGTGTAAGAAAGACCATATGATTTCAGCGCAGCATGCATAGAGTATTGAGTACGTAGAGTTATAGGAATCACAGCTGGTTTTTTTTTTTTGTTTTCATATTTAAAGAATAACTTGAACGGAGAATAGAAGAATATAGTAAAACTTCCCTTTCTATTTCTTTCTTCGCTAATAAAGGAGAATTGTTTTAAAAAGAATATTGCTTTAATAACATTGTTATAATTTTCATCTTAAATATAATTTTAGTTTGAATTTTAACAATCACTATTTGTATCGGTTTGAGCCTGAGCATTTTAAATTTTATTTGAGAGAAATATTTTTGTCATTTCAATTGAAATTGACGTTCACGTTTTGTAATTCTCAAATTTTGCTAGTATAGTTCAATATAGATTCTTATCTCATAAATCTTGTTCCCAATAAAACCATTCTCCTCATTTTTTCAACTATTAACAACTCCCCTACCCTACTAACCCAATTGACTTTCACTTTTTACTAATGGCCGAGAACGAATTGCAGGTCGAGTCGTGTGACCCCTCAGTTCCACAGGAGATGGAAGAGGGAAAAACAGACTTGATAGGGAGTACCACACCAGTCGTGGGTAAACCTTCCCCACCTGAAAAGGAAGCTATCTCGTCACACCCTGGAGGAGGGGACGCAGATACGCTTACCCAAACTGAAGAGAAGAAAGTGGAAGATGAGGGAGAGGTAGAAAATAAGGAGACTAAAGATGAAATAAAGGAGGAAAGAGAAGTGGTGAAAGGGAAAGAGAGAGAGAGAGAAAGAAAAAGGAAAAAACGAGGACACAGCGCTTGGCTCAGAGGGAGCCCAAGCCCCCCTCAATGTTTGTAGAGAAAACAAAGAAGGAGAAGAAGATGATAAGACTCAAACACAGATACCATTAGCTTGTAAAGATAACTCGAAAAAACCATATTTAGTTGTGAAGCCCCTTCCTAGGGAAACGCCGCTCGTATATAGGGAAAGCACAGCTCCCGGTGCAAAATGGTCGATAGGAGCCATGATGGAGTTTGTCTGCTATACAGGTGATAGAGAAATCCCATTTCCCCTGTTCATTCAAAAAATTAAAGATTTAATGGATAATTACCACCGACTAGCTATGATTGAGCCTTTAGGGAGTTTGTTCGAGAAAAAGAAGATCAACTACATGTTGATGGCTAAAGTTTTAGATTATATCGACTCCCAAGGAGATCATTCGGAACTAAGAGGAGCAATTTTAAGAAGTTTTGATCCGAGTTTGGATGCAGAATTTGTGCTACAAAAGATGATCATATTAGAGAAAGAAATGCCCCTCCACCCCAATTTGGAAGAAGAAGATCAAGGAGAGGTAGAAGAGATTTCAGTGCTAGCTGTAACTGATATTAAAGCAAAAGTAGAGGCTTCGGCCAAAGAGCTGAAGGCGCCAGAGTTGGTTCCAAAAAGTGTGAAAAAAGAGACAGAAGAAAATCAGGAAACAATAACTGAGAAAATAGAGAAAAAGGTAACTTCTTTACCTTCCCAAGTGGCTGTTCGACCTAAACCCAAGAAGGTAGCACAAGCAGAAGCCGAGTTGTCGGGTTCCTCTGAAAGATCGATGGAAGTGTCACCAAGAGATGAGCAATATGGATGCAAAATAACGATCGCTTTTGAGGAAAATAAAAGAGGAATCGACGTAACAGCTGTTTTAGATACTGCCGCACCTGTTTCTATGATCACTAGGGATGCATTCGAAGCCTTAAAAGAAAAGGAGAAGGTAGAGGTTTTGTGTGAACCGTCACCATTTAGATTAAAGGGTTTAAATGGGCTACAACCGCTACTATATAGACAAGTAGGAATTTGCTTCAATTTATCAGGAAAAATCCAACGCACCAAATTTTTATTGCATGAATTAATTCAAGAAAAATGGCAGATATTATTAGGGACTAATATAATTAGTAATGAATGTGCTAGTCTGAACCTCTTTAAGCGTCAAATGACCGTCTGTAGCGAGGGAAAAATCGTACAAATCCCGCTTTTCATCATCAGAGAGCCACCTCGGAGGGAAGGGCTCGGCCAGATACAGGTAATGAGAACCTTTGATCTGCCGTCCCCAAGGAACGAAGCTTTAGGCTCCGCAGTCTGCACCTTAAAAAGAAGGTATGACCCCCCAAAACCTTTCGCTCCGCTGGTATTTAGAAGGAGGAAGCGAGCGGAGAGAGAGGGAGCGGAGGAAGAAGAAATTTAAATGCATGTGTAGGAGAGAGAAAGGGAGAAAGAGAAATTTAGATTTGCAGGAGAAAGGAGGTGGGCAAAATACTGAATAGATAGCAGCAGCATATAGTATATATATAAAGAAAGAGCATAAAGAGGTATATATATATATATATATATATATATATATTTGCCGGAGTTAAGTAGATGGGTATATATATATATATATATATATATAGGCACCCCAAAATGTCTTAAATCGGAAAGATTGACAGCGTAGATAGCCCGGTGCGTGTCTATAAGTCGAGCAAGCTCACCCCTTTAAAAAATTCAGATCGTCTCGTCCAAATCTATATATATATATATATATATATATATATATATATATATATATATATATATATATATATATATATATATATATATATATATGATATATATTTTTATGTATATGTGTTTGTAGATATGTTTATATATACCCAGGTATGCCTATCTGCATGAGTAGGTGTATTTGCATGTTAGGGTATAAGTAAGTAGTAGAAGTAGTGATGAAACTATGATAAATGAGTTTTTAAAACTGTAAATTCTAGTATTCTTTCCTTCAAGAATAGTTTTAAATTAAATATCATTTCACCAAGAAATAGCCTTGAAATTTCATTAAAATTTTAAGGAGATATAAGATTCTTTAGTTTTCTTTATATATTTGTTTGTAAATTTAAATGTAAAGTAACGATATCCGTTTTCATGAATTCAAGAGAAGTATAAATTGACCGATCAAAAGAGTTTTAAAACACCAAGCACCTAATAGCATAGTTAAAGAATATATATATACATATAAGGTATATATATATATATATATATTCATATATATGTTATATATATATATATATATTAAGTTATATATATATATAGTTATTATTATTATATATATATATATATATATATATATATATATATTTCTATATTATATGTTGCTATACTATAGGTGCATGTGGGTGAGGATATGCATGTGAATATCCTTAGAACAGCGCTTTAACATATAGGGATGCTTTTAGTTTTGATCTAATTTTTAAAGCTTGGTTTATTTAATTTCTGAAAAATTTTAGAGTCAGAAGAGAGTGAAAAATAAGGGTTTGAATAGATAGATGCATTTTTCCTATGATAAAATATTAAAAGTCTGGCATAAACAGTTCGAGTCTCTGTAGTTTGTAAGTTAACCCCAGAGGTAAAGGGTTGAGTAAGGCGGAACCCTTACAGCCCTGAGAGACCTCTAGAAGGGGCCCCCTGAAGTCTTCATGATAGTCGTAATCCCATCCGCCATGGTATACAATAAGTCTTAGGAAAGCATGTCGGATGAGCCGAGGAGAAGTCTCGTTTATCCCCATCTGCGGATCTGGATACACTATATGTTGCATGTCGTTAAGACCTGTGCGCGCGGCGCACAGGCACTTGTTTGAATATGTTTACTGTTTTGCTAAATAATCTTTTATTTATTTTAGAAAAGGGAGAAGTCAATTTGGTTTTCCAGACAGATATCTGATAAAAAGCCGAGGATCGAGCCATTCAGATAATTCTAAAGGAGAAAGAGAGAGAGAGGAAATTAGTAGAATTCACACTGACTGGAAAAAATTTATAATGGATAATCCAAGTTTATTTTATATAAGATGGATATAAAGATACTTTACACATAAGTCCAAGATTTAAATTTATTCTTATATACATATATATATATATATATATATATATATATATATATATATATATATATATATGTGTGTATATATATATATATATATATATATTTTATATGAAATATATATATATATATATATATTATTTTTTATTTTTATATATATATATATATATATATATATATATATATATATATATATATATATATATATATATATATATATATATATATATATATATATATATCATTAACATATGTCGTTTTTGCGAAAAATGACATTTACTTCGGTCAAATATTACATTTTCTTTATTTTTTATGAAAAGTAACGGATTAGAATCCTGAATAATAGGCAGCATTTTATTTTTATTTTTCTTATTTTTGTTATTGAAAATATTCATTTCTCCATTCTGTGGAAAGCCAAGAAAGAATTCATTAACAAAGCAAAGAGACCCAAAATCCTAATCAGGAACCTATAAGAGATAGGGGAATAGACCGGTAGGGTTTGTGTCTTTAGAGATTGCTTGAGGACTTTCCACGAGCTTGGAAAAGAATATACCCAAGTAATTTTCTTATTTTGTTTTAAAAAATGGATTTGGAAGTATGTTTTAGTATAGCTAGCTCTTCTAAAAAGATGGCAACAGGATGTGGACTCCGCAAGCCGTCTTATAGAGAAGGAGGTTTAGGTACATTGAAGAGGGCAGAAGGAGAGAAATTTAAATAATGGAAATAGAAAGTTAAAATTGGAAGAAGAGCTGCACACTAGTTACATTTCGCGTTTAGAAAACAAATAGGGTAAAACAATGATTCAGTATAGGCCAAGAAGCCATTGCTTCAGTCAGTTTTCAATTTGGAAGAGACAGTCGGTAAATGAGGCGCGGGAAAGGCGAGAAGTACCTCTTCAGTAGCTAAGAAGTGGGAGAATGCCCAAGTACCCCTCAAAAGAAGAACTCCGATTGACAGAGAAAATGTGTTATTTCACTTTCACAGTGATTGCTCACCCCTCTTGTGGAAGGTACTAAGATAAGTTTTAGTCGTGAGATTTTGAAAGTGTCTTAAACTAGGAGAGAGGAGAAGATTGCCAGCCAAAAAGATCGCTAAGAAAACATCTTTAGAGTCTGAAAAATACCCTATAAACAACTTATGTGAATATATATATATATATATATATATATATATATATATATATAGTATATATATATATATATATATATATATATATATATATATATAAATATATATATATATATATATATATATATATATATATATGCATATGAATCTAGCTGTCAGTAAGAGCGAAAATTTGGATGTATAAGGATTCTTGTATGATATTTGTAACATGTATTTTTGTGTAAATATTGCACCCTTAGACTGGATTAAGAAAGTTTATTAATCTTTAGTTGTCATAGTTTATCTTGCGACTTATTTATTTTGACTAATTATTGGCATGATTTTTGTCTCATCGTGAATTTTTCCTTATCTATAATATTACAAAAGTGGGCCATGTTTCAAAAGTTCTGATTGGCAGATGTACCGGAACAGACATCAAAAATTCACACTAAGGTCATTCTGATTCCCGTCCTCCCTCGGATAAGTAAAGGGATGAGTCGGCGTTTGCGAGTCTCAGTTGACCAGGTAGTGGTGAGTAACAGCCAAGAAGGAGATCACAGAACCGGAAAACACTGTCCCATGACAGTAATTACGAAAGGATCAATCTCGTGGATTTGATATACAAATTGCTTTATATTTAGTTATTTTATAATTGTTGCATCTAAACATGATCTAGTTTGGATTAGGAAATTTGTTTTTGATTAGGTTCTATAGGTCCTGTAAACCTTTTCTCTAAGTATATAAATCTTGTTGGGTTTTTTGCTGCAACTTCAAAGCCGCATCTGACAATCGTATGAGAGGCAATGAAGGTATGGAGATCGGAAAAAGGGGCGATGAAAACCCTCCGGAGAAAAAATGGGAACGTAAGTGGAGACTACAAATACCACTCCATATGGGCAAAATGGCCAAAGAAAGATGTAAAACGACGAGAAGAGACAAACCACAGCGTCCTATTGAAACTTTTTAGTGGATTAAGAATTTGATTTTGCAATATTTTAGTTAGGATACTTCTATTTGCATGTTCTAGTTTGGATTACGAACATTAGGCTATAAATTGATTGATTTAAGGTAAGGTTTAGAGACTTCAGTCACATATCCTCCCAAGGAAACTTCAGTAGGAATTAAGATATCGAGAAAGATACTCCTGCCTCGTGGTGCCAGAAAGGAGAAAGTGTGCTAATCAGTCTTAGCTTTAAGTTGATCATAGGTGAGAAAGCGTCAAACATTCCTTCCCAAAAGATATTCTTTTCTCTCGGCAGGAATTAAGATGTCGAAATGATGCTCCTACGGTGAGAATTAGAGTATAAATAGGGAAAATACATGACCTTTTCATCAGTTTATTGCTGTATTTTGCTTTATTTTTTAGTAATCTGTTGTAGTTTTCAACCAACGATTAGTTCTTTCTAACTATCAGTCACGCATTTTGGATCGAAAGTCTCAAGAAGTTTGGAGGAATGATACCCGCAACACGGCTGGGTCGAGTCCCAGAGCGAAAGAAGTATTTCGGAGATAAGAAACAAGATCAGAATCAGAACGATTAGGAAGATAATCGTGTTGGGTTGGAGAATAGCTCAGTAGATAATCTAACATATCGTTTTGTTCACGTAGTTTTGTTCTTACTTTGCTTTAAGTATGATTTTAAGGAGGTACTTTCGACAATTGATTATGTTAGAGAACTTCAACAGTTGGGTTGGCGAATAGTTCAGTAGTTTTTATTCGCATGTTTGTTCATATTTTTGTTCATATTTTTGTTTTAGGTATATTTTAAGGAGGTACTTACGATAAACGACTATGTTGGGTCACGTTAAAAATCTTGGAAGGCTATGAGCAAATACGAAGGAGATGTGATCTCTAGTGTCGTAAGTCTCAGCAGGCCGATTTAGGAGTCTTCTGTTGGCAATGAGCAAGTACGAAAGAGAAGGTGGTCTCCAGTACCATAAGTCTCATCGGGCCAATATAGGAGGTAAGAAATGACAGTTTTGAGGGCTATGAGCAAATACGAAGGAGATGTGATCTCTAGTATCCTAAGTCTCAATAGACCAATATAGGAAGTAAGAAGGAGAAAACCCAACATAGAAAACGCTAAAAGTTCTTTTCCTTGTTGATAATAAGCATGAACTCTCGAGTTGTGAGCCTTATCTATCGACGTAGTTGGATGTTTTTGTCACTCATCGAGAGACAAAAATCCACGAAAAATAGATGAAAAGAACCAAAGCTAAATATGAAATTAATGAAATGATATGTAAACTTTTTTTTTATTTTCTTTAATTTTATTTTATATCGCTTTGTATTCAATTTGCTTGCTAACTTTTAGGTAACCGCCAGTATAATATTCGAATTGTTTCATAGTCTATGAACTTTTTAATTTCATTTAAGGAACGTTTTTGTCTAAATAATTAAGCGGTTTTTATGTAAATAAGATACTTGGTTAGCAGCAAGATTTTTTTTTAGTCTATAGGACAAATAATTTAGTTTTCAATGTGAGTTAATTATGCATTTTTGCTTCGCATTTGTATAATTTCCGTCAATATTTTGACAAATATTTGATTTTAGCTGGTAAAAAATTGAAAAACAAGAAATTTTTTTTTTTCAATTAAGTTTTATTATTTTTATCAATACCTACCTACGAGTTTCATCGTCGAGGGAGGGCCCCAATTTCCATTGTGGAAATAAATTCGAAAAGAAAAGATTTTCTTTTAAAAGAAAGATAAAAATAATAAAAACAGCAAGAGAATGACAACTAACCTTGCCATTAATTTTAACATTTGTTTTAACGCTTAGCATGTTCTAATTAGGAAGAGGATAGTTATTGACACTTCCATTAATAATTTGTTTAACGCTTAGCACATTTTTAATCAGGAAGATGATAAGCATGAACACTTCCGTTGATATTTTTATTTTTAAATATTGATACTAACAGTTGTTTTAAACAGTAGTGTTGTTAAAAAAGTAAAAATATACTAACATTTCTTCTAGTAGAAAGCATAATCATATCTAAGATTGATGCCATACTAATAGCTTTTGATACTAATACTAAAAGAGATGTTTTGAAATGTTAATAATTAGGTACTGACGAGTATTTAGAATTGTGAGGGTCGAACACATAATATGGTGAATCTTGATCCACCCTTCCCTCAATTAACATTTTCAAATAACTTTCTTATAGCTTTATACTAATGTTCTTAGATTAACTTTCTTTTCTAACAATGTTACTACTAACCTTAGAAAGTAAAATTAGTGCTTAACTGTCGTAATAACATTTATAATAATGTTTGTTTGTCGCTTATGTAATATGTTAAAAGAAACTTTGATAGTCTGAATGGTATACGAATGGAACTAAAGTCCAAAGGACCAAAGCATGGTAAAAAGCTTTAACGTATTCTTGTTCTTTTAAATCTGTAAACGAATGTCACTAGGCCAGTAAAAATAAAAGTAAGATACTAGTCGATCAAAGGAAAGTTACCAAAAATCACCGATTGACCAATACCAAAAACCTTTTAGGTCAAAGTGATTTACCAAAGATCATAATAACTCGAGGAAACATTTTTATTTTCTTTTTAGATAGCATAAAAGGGAATCGTAAATTTAATAAGGTAACATAATTTTCCAAATGCTTGTTCTTTAGAGAGAGACACATTTGAGTTAACCACATTTTATCCTCATGCTATATATCTATTTTTCTTTTTCTATTTACCTTAGCAGATTTGGAAAAAACCAAAGATACATTCTAAT
>JABUQX010096423.1:45000-55280 GCA_015478945.1 Trachelipus rathkii
AAGCAGAATTCGGACACTACTTTGAAGAATGTAGTCACTGGTAGACCTTCCAAGTCTTCTTGGGCTTCTCTGCTCCATCTGGTGCCAAAGAAAATCCCAGGAACTTGGAGGCCTTGTGGTGATTACAGATCTTTGAATGCTATAACTAAAAGAGATGGGTATCCACTTCTTCACATTCAAAGTCTCTCACAACGTCTACATGGATCAACAATCTTCAACAAAATAGACCTTCAGAGGACATATCACCAAATTCCAATACAACCATAGGACATTTAAAAGACTTTTGGCCTTTTTGAAAATGTTTCTATGCCATTTGTTTGAAAAATACTGGGCCTACTTTTCAAAGAATAATGGACTCCATTTTTAGACACCTTCAGTTTGTGTGCATATAACTAAATGACTTGGTGAATTTTTCATCAACTCCAGAACAGCATGAAGAACATTTCAGGACAGATTTCAAAATTCAAGAAAATTTTTTCAAAATATCCTTATAAAAATGTGAATTCTACGAGTCATCTCTCAACTATTTGGAATATCAAATTTCTTCAGAGGATTGTCCTGAAATTTGCACCTCTTAATGAGGATTCAGCAGTTTGAAGACATTATTGGGAATGATTGGATACTTTCGCCATTTCACTTGTCTATGGAGAAATTTATCAGAAAAAATAAAACACCATCCAAAAGATAAGTATCTTACGTGGATCACAGAAGAAGAAGAAGAAGAAGAAGAAGAAGAAGAAGAAGAAGAAGAAGAAGAAGAAGAAGAAGAAGAAGAAGAAGAAGAAGAAGAAGAAGAAGAAGAAGAAGAAGAAGAAGAAGAAGAAGAAGAAGAAGAAGAAGAAGAAGAAGAAGAAGAAGAAGCCCGAATCATCATGACAGAAGAAGAAGAAGAAGAAGAAGAAGAAGAAGAAGAAGAAGAAGAAGAAGAAGAAGAAGAAGAAGTAGTCATCTTTGAAATCAAGAATCAACTCCAAAAGGCCACAGCTATTTCATTTTTTTTGCCGGATGCAACCCATCTTCAACTTGTAACGGATAGTAGACAGACGTCTATAGGAGCAGCCCTTCATCAGATGGTTGATGGACTGCCAGTACCCATAGATTTCTACAACAAAGCTATCAGAACAGCAACGCAAATACTCATCTTTCGACCGGGAACTTCTAGCAGCCTACTATTTTGTTCTTCGTTCCAAACATATTTTAGGAGGAAGAAATGTCATCTTGTGCACTGATCACAAACCTCTCATTTCAGTTTCTACTGTAGGAATATAGCAAAAAATGATCGGCAACAACGTCATCTTTCTCTCTTAACAGGATATGTCTCTTTAATGAACTACCTGAGGGGAGCAGATATATGACTAAACAGACTAATGAAAGGCGTCACAAAAAGTAGCAAAAAAGCTCATCAAAAACCGCCAATAATTCCCCCTCAATTTAGGGGTTTTACAGATATCGTATCCAACCAAGCTTCGTACTCCCACCTTAGGTGACGTCACCTGTCGGGGATGAGGTTTCAAGTTCATATATCCCCGTAAACTATTATATTTTCTTTTGCAAGCTGAAACATTTATATTTTCACATATTTAATACTAGCATTTCGCTTTCTTTTATATGGGTTAATTTTAATATTTAAATTATTTTTCTTCTATATCTAACATTTATATTTGTTTGCCAAGTTTTTATTATTTCATGTTTTATTTTACATTTACAATTTGTTTGTAAAGTTATTATTTATTTTAAAACAATTATTTTACATTTATATTTTGCTTTATGTTTTTTATATTTTATAAGTTTAATTTTACATTTAAGTTTCGTTTAAATTTTTATTTATTTAAAAAATTATTTATTTGTTTTTAATTTTTATTTATTTTGAAAAATTTGGTTCTTTTAAAGCTTTTATTTACTTTTAAAAAAAAAATCAAAATATTTTACGCTTTTCATACTATCTAAAAAAATTAGAAAAAAATTAATAACCTTAAATATTTTATACATCCTCATTTAATAATTGCGGATGCGGATGTGGATATTTCAAAATCGTGAATTGCGGATGTGGATGTTATGCGGATGTCATGTACATCACTGATATATATATATATATTATTTATATGGCTACATACATATGGTTGGAGCAAATATATATATATGCTATATATATATATATTATTGGTTGACTGGTGATATTATGAGCATATATATATATATACATATGATAGTTATAAGGTTGGCTGTTATTATAGTTACATATGGGCTGGCTGGCTGGCTGGTTGGCTGGTTATATTGAAGAAGATAGCATATACATATATACATATATAGATATGAACAATTAATAATATATAGATATTATTAGTATATATACATATATATATATATATATATATATATATATATATATATATATATATATATATATATATATATATATATATATATATATATATATATATATATTATTATAGTCTTTTTTTTTTTTTTTTTTCTTTAATATGTTATATTTAGTTATAAATAAAACTATTTATGAATTAATTATTTTTTCAGAGAACATTTATCTAAACATTAGCTTTTATTCACAAAATAAAAAAATACCTTTAAACTTCAACTTAAATGTTTATTTCTTAAAAATAAAGGATTTTATAAAATATTATTTGTATTTTCAAGGATACTCTATGGGTAATTATTCATATTATTATTATTTTTATTATTATTTTTATTATTACTATTATTATTATTATCATTTTTATAATTATTATTTTATTTTTCTAATAAATTATCTGTATTATTATTATTTTTATTATTATTACTATTATTATTATTATTATTATTATTATTATTATTATTATTATTATTATTATTATTATTATTATTATTATTATTATTATTATTATTATTATTATTATTGTTTAGTAATAATGGTCATTTCCTTAGGTTCCGTTGTTCTTCATTTCTAGATCTTGTTATTAAATATGAATGCTGAATATATTATGATTAACCTTATCACCAGAAGAAAAAAGGTCTACTCATAGAAATCTACAAGAATTATAGAATTATATTGGATTAGATTTTTATTGTAATTCAAAATAAACTCATACTCACCAATTGTTTATGGTGAAAGCTACAATTTGTATTGCTCTATCTACAAGTTATTGTCATATTATAAATAACAACCATTTATATAGTTATAAAAATAAAGTGACGAAACCAGTCACTTCAACAGACCCTGGAACACTGTCCATTCACCTTGCCTATATTTTTGCCATTATTTTTGTTTATATTCATTTTTTATTTCAATATTATTTCTATTTTTGTTAGGAACCCATTTAGTATCTTTGAATTGTGAATATAATTGTAGTTAATTTCTTTTTCGATATGTCTCCTACTGTTACTACTCCTACTACCACTACTACTACTACTACTACTACTACTACTACTACTGCTCCTACCACTATTACTACTCCTACCTCTAATATATTATCTGATTCTGTTCTACTTCTTCGAATATATTCCCTCTCTTCTCTTCATCTCCAAATTTATCTTATCCTCCGCCTTTGTATGATCCACACCAACACTATCTGTTACAACAATCGCTGAATTCAACAATTGTTGATGTCACAACATCAACAACAACAACTACATCAACAGGGTACTCCACCGCCTCCTCCTCTTTCTGCAACTTTACCGGCGACTACCTGGCCTATATCGCGTGTTCCTCGCCTGACCCCACCGCAATTTAGGAAAGATGATGTTGAGTTTACAATTCAGCAATTTGATATTTTCCTTGCTTCGATTCCTACAGAATTCGAGAAAGCTAATGCTTTTCTGCTCTCCATTCCCTATGAAGTGCAGAAATCAATCCCTAACCTTTTACCTTCAATCAGCTCCTCTCTCACCCCTTATTCTACTCTTTGTGATTTATTACGTCGCCATCTTTCTCCTTCTGATGCTACCCGTTTTCACGAATTGTTAAAACATGAGGTGTTGGGTGATCGTCTTCCTTCACAGCTTCTCACCCGTATGCTCTCTATTTCTGGTCCCCTTGCTGATAGTAACCAATCTCTTCTTCGCACTCTTTTCCTAGACCGTCTGCCTGCTTTTGTTAGTACTTCCTTGCTCTCTCATGGTGACGCCTTGTCTCTTCAAGATTTAGCCGAACGCGCGGATATTATTATTTGTGCCAATCAATCTTTTTCTTCTCCTATAACTTATCCATCTTTTACCCCTATGGGTTCTACTCTCGCGATTATGCCTTCTTCTTCTTCTTCTATTACTTTTCCTTCTCAATTTGCTACTAACTCTTCTTCTCTTCCTTCTATATCTTCGTCTTCCGCTGCTCTATCTTCCTCTGCTCCTTCTTCTCTTTGTACTCCTCCTCCATCTTTCCAGAATTCATCTTTAGACCCTCTTACTAATATTCTTACCTTGTTGAACAATATGAATGTTCAAATTATTTCCTTGCAACAACAAATGTCTTCTATCTCTCGTTGTCAGTGTCAGCAATCTGCATCTTCTCGCACTAGATCTCGTTCTCCTTCACCTTCCCGTTTTTCTTTGCCATTCACCTTCCCGTTCTTCTTTGCCACAACCTCCTCAGGGTTCTCCTTTATGCTACTATCATTATCATTTTGGTGTTAGAGCACGTAACTGCATTCCTCCCTGTAATTTTAAATCTACAAATTCTCTTCAGGGAAACTCCACTCGGGGGGGACCGTAGATCATTGCGCTCCTCCCTTGGACATTTCCTCCAATGCCAATTCTGATTCACTCCATATTCCTACTGTTTCTTATTCGTCTTCGGTTCTTGCTACTACAACGGTTTCTCCTTCTGTTCCTATTTCTGTTGATTCTTCTTCTTCTGTTTCTATTCCTGAAGTTAATGCTGTTCTTCCAGGTTCGCTTTTACGAATATTTGATGGTGATTCTAAAAGGTTTTTCCTTATTGACTCGGGCAGTAGTTTCTCTATTTTGAACGTTCATGGTTTTTGTTCTTCTCTTCCGCCTGTTGTTTCGCATTTACGGGCTGCTAATGGTTCTAGCATTGCTGTCTATGGTGAACAACTCCTTACTTTATCTATTGGACTGTCGTTCTTTCCGTTGGACTTTTCTCTTGGCCGATGTTACACAAAATATCATTGGTGCTGATTTCTTAAGTCATTTCAATATTCTTATTGACATGGCCAATAGTCGTCTACTTGATGACACTACTTCTCTTTCTTGTAATGCTGTTCCTTTTGATTCTTCTATTTATGGTATCAATCTTCCTGATTCCTCCTCTTATTCTTCTTTTCACGCTCTTTTGCATTCTGAATTTTCTGACTTAATCCAGCCTATTTCTAATCTTTCTCCTGCGTCTCACCATGTAATGCATTACATTGAGACAAAGGGTAGTCCTCCTGTTTGCAAGGCTCGCAGACTTTCTCCAGAAATGTTAAACGTTGCGCGTGTGTATTGCATTTTACATGAAAGGTATGTTTTTTTTTTTTTTTTTTTTTCTTTCCCCTTCTACTTCTCCTTACGCTTCTCCGCTTCACATTGTTAAAAAGGGCCAGATTTCTTTCGTTTTGTTGGGGGACTACAGGTTACTAAATTCTAAAACTGTTGCTGATACTTATTCTATTCCTCACCTTCATGATTTTACTTCTTCTCTAAATGGATGCACCATTTTTCTTCTCTTGACTTAAAATCTGCCTTCCTTCAAATTCCTGTTAATCCTGATGATCGTCCTAAAACTTGTATTGCAACTCCTTTTGGCAATTTTATGTATAATTTTATGCCATTTGGTCTTCGTAATGCCAGTGCTACTTTTCAACGTTTGATAGATCATGTTTTACGTGGTTTACCCTTTGTATATGCTTACATTGATGATCTATTAGTTGCTTCTCGTTCTCCGGAGGAGCATCTTTCTCATCTTCGTACTGTTTTCTCTCGTTTATCTCAAGCTGGTCTTCATTTAAATTTCGAGAAATGCATTTTGGGTGCTGCTTCTCTTCATTTTCTTGGCCATAAAATTTCTGCTTCTGGTCTTTCTCCACTACCTGATCGTGTTTCTGCTATTCGTGATTATCCTCTTCCTACCACTCAGAAGGATCTTCGTGCTTACTTAGGTCTCCTTAATTTCTATCGTCGTTTCCTCCCCAAGGCTGCTGCCATATTAGCTCCAGTTACTGCTTTGCTTGTTCAAGGTCGTCGGGGCAGCTCAACAATGGTTAATTGGACTGATGCTGCTTGTGAGGCTTTTGAACAGAGTCAAAACTCTATTGGTCAACAACACACTTCTTGTTTTTCCTGAACACGGTGCTGAAACTCGCCTATTTGTAGACGCCAGTGATTATGCTGTAGGAGCTTCACTAGAGCAACTGCAAAATGGTGCTTGGCTTCCTCTCGCTTTTTATTCACAGAAACTTCCTCCTGCTGTCACTCGCTATAGTACTTTTGGTCGTGAGCTATTTGCTGTATATTCTTCAATTAAATACTTTAGATATTTTCTTGAAGGTCGTCAGTTTTATGTTCTCACGGATCATAAACCACTCACTTCTGCTATTACTTCTGTTTCTTTACACTATTCTCCTCGTGAATTTCGTCATCTGATTTTATTGCCCAATTTACTACTGATCTTCGTCACATTCCTGGTCGTGATAACTCTAGTGCTGATGCTTTATCTCGTATCCAGGTAAATGCGATTATGCCTTTGCCTACATTAGACTACTCTGCTATGTCGGCTGCTCAAATGGGGGAAGATCTTATTCTTCCTGCTGATACTTCTATCAAACTTCAAACTCTTTCTTTACCTGATTCTACTGTTCCTTTAATTTGTGACATTTCTACTGGCAGAGTCCGTCCTTTTGTTCCTTCTGCTTTTCGAAAACAGGTTTTTCTTACCCTTCATTCTCTTTCTCATCCTGGTATTCGTGGTTCTCAAAAACTTTTATCCTCTCGTTTTTTTGGCCTAACATGCATACTGACATCTCTTTTTGGGCTCGTTCATGTATTGCTTGTCAAAAAACCAAAGTTCATAGACATACTAAACCTCCTTAGGTTCATTTCCTTTACCCTCTTGTCGTTTTGATCGTCTTCATCTTGATCTTTGCGGCCCTCTTCCGCCTTCGCGTGGGTGTACTTATTTATTGACTATGGTTGACAGATATACTCGTTGGCCTGAAGTTATTCCTCTTTCTTCTCCTACTGCGGAAAATATTGCTACAGCATTTCTTACTAATTGGGTGGCTCGTTTTGGTGTTCCTTCCTCTATTGTCACAGATAATGGCCCACAATTTCGTTCCCATCTTTGGCGTGGCGTGATTTCTTATCTCTCCTTGGTATTGAAAATATCCATTCCAGTACTTATCATCCTCAAGGAAATTCTTATGTCGAGCGCCTTCATCGCCAATTAAAGGCTGCTTTGCGCTGCTCCCCTAATCCGCAACATTGGGTGGAGAATCTTCCTCTGGTTTTGCTTGGTCTTCGGTTAAGGAAGATTTGAAATCTTCTGCAGCTGAACTAGTCTATGGTTCACCCTTGCGTCTTCCTGGTGAATTTTTTTCTTCTTCTTCTATTGACCTTCCTTTTCCGGATTATCCTTCTTTTCTCTCTAAGCTTTGTTCCATTGTTTCTTCTTTTCTTCCTTCTCCTGCTCGTTCCCAATCTACTGCTGTTTACTTACCCAAGAATTTAGATTCTGCTACTCATATATTTCTTCGTCATGACTCTCATCGTTTTCCTCTACAACCTTCTTATACTGGTCCTTATCTTGTTCTTCGCGCCGACCTCATTTTTCACTATTCAAAATGGGACTCGTGGTTGAAAATGTTTCTGTGAACGCATTAAACCTGCTTCCTTCTTCTTTCTGATTCTGATCTTTCTTATAATCGTTGCTAGATTAATTCTTTTGTCCTTGATGATTCTTCTTATGGTTGATGATTCTGATATTGGCTCTTCCTCCTTGTTTTCATCTCTTCCTTTCAGAATTGTTCCCTGTCTTCCTCTCCCTTACACGAGGCTGGTGTGGTCCCTACTACAGTTCCACTCTGTTACTTCTTTACTAGCTTCTATAACCCGCCCACTACTTCTTCTGGTTTCCCGTCACAAGCCTTCCCTTGTCTTTTCCTCTTCGATTTACCTCCTGTCCTGATTTTGCTTACTCCTGATATTTTACCTTTTTCCTCCTGAACGTTCCCTCTTTGCTGAAGTTTCCTCTTTCTTGTATCTGGTTCTTCTCCTCTCCATTCTCTAATATCTCATGCTTTCGCCTGCTATAGTTCCTTTCTACCCTCGCGATTTTGAGGCGTCCGCTATTAAGCCGTTACGTTTTCCGTCTTCATGAGAGGGAATGGTATCCTATAGTGCCCTATTTTTAATTTTTAATATTCATATTTTAGTTATAAATCTATTTATGAATTAATTATTTTTTCAGAGAACATTTATCTAAACATTAGCTTTTATTCACAAAATAAAAAAAATACTTAAAACTATCCAACTTAAATGTTTATTTCTTAAAAATAAAGGATTTTTATTAAAAATATTATTTGTTTAGCCTACACTATGGAATTATTCATATTATTGATTATTTTTATTATTATTTTAGATTACTATATTATTATTATTATTATTCATTATTTAATTATTATTTTATTTTTCTAATAAAATTTATTTTCTGTAATTATTTTATTTTTATTATTGTTGACTATCTTTATTATTATTATATTATTATAATATTATTATTTATTATTTCATTATTATTATTGTATTATTGTTTAGTTTAATAATGGTATTTCCTTAGGTTTTTTTTTTTTTCCCAGTTCTTCATTTCTAGATCTTGTTATTAAATATGAATGCTGAATATATTATGATTAACCTTATCACCAGAAGAAAAAAGGTCTACTCATAGAAATCTACAAGAATTATAGAATTATATTGGATTAGATTTTTATTGTAATTCAAAATAAACTCATACTCACCAATTGTTTATGGTGAAAGCTACAATTTGTATTGCTCTATCTACAAGTTATTGTCATATTATAAATAACAACCATTTATATAGTTATAAAAATAAAGTGACGAAATCTGTCACTTTAATATATATATATATATATATATATATATTATATATGATACATATATATAATATATATATATATATAATATATATATAATATATATATATATATATATATATATATATATATATATAATAATATATATATATAATATATATATAATATATATTATAATATAAGGACCTAATTTTGCTGAAACACTGAATTTAATTTTAAAAA
This sequence comes from Trachelipus rathkii, assembly GCA_015478945.1. Lineage (NCBI taxonomy): Eukaryota > Metazoa > Arthropoda > Malacostraca > Isopoda > Trachelipodidae > Trachelipus > Trachelipus rathkii. Next base: position 54,261 of record JABUQX010096423.1, read on the forward strand.
TACCAAACTGCTAAACATTTCACCAGATAGTCTGCCTCTTTTAGAAGAGTGAATATGGCCTGCCAATCTGAAGAGTTTCTACTGGTGCTGATGATGGTAGTGGGGTGTTGTATTTTAAAAAAAAAAAACTGCCAAACACCAGGAAACTGACAAAGATTCCAATGAAGATTTTGATTCAGCAAAATATTTAAGAACCTCCATTTCTGTGAATCTTTGCTTGTAGTCGTGATAGTTCCAGTTGATATTTCATAATTAAAAAAATCATCGGCACTACTTTCAGGAACTGCATCATCAGTCATGCTATTGGTTTATTTTTTGAGGGGCCTTTATAGTTAATAGAATTGATAGCCACTTTAACTTGAATCTTAGATTTGACACAGAAGCCAATATTGCTATTTTAGTTTCACGGCATATATCTAAATTGATAAACTTCTGATGAAGCCAATTTGAAAAACCCTTTGATTTGGCATTCAGAAGTGGCTGACTATACTGAAGGGGCTCTTTATTAAGGCGCTTAATATTTTTATCAACTGCCAGAAGATTAAACGGACAATTCTCCATATAAACAATTGAGCTCGTATATATATATAATATATAATATATATATATATATATATACTATATATATATATATATATATATATATATATATATTATATATATATATATATATATATATAATATATATATATATATATAGCTTTAATTTTTTTTGAAAATGTATAGATTATCGATTTTTTTGATCATCTATAGAAAAATTCATAAAGCGATACTATACCCGAAACAGTTAAATTGTCTAAACTTCTAAACGTACCGATAAAAATGTATTCGATCAATACATATCGCGATACATGTATTCTAGATACTGCCATCTCTGTATTATATATATATATATATATATATTAATAGTATATATATAATATAATATTATATATATATATATATATATTAATATATATACTATATATATATATGATATATATATATATATATATATAAACTTACCTTAACGTGCTTTAC